>QPKB01000134.1:0-74229 GCA_003546025.1 Camphora micrantha
GGAGTGAAAATGAATTCAACTTCAAACCTTGACTTCAAAATAAGTATCCAAATGGAGTGAAATGAAGTACTCTATTTTAACTTCAACCTACTTCTCTTCACTCTACTTCATATGTGAAATTCACTTTATTTTATTCCACTCCTCTTTTATCCAAACAGGCCCTTAAAGGAGAAATTTTTTTTTGTCATTTGGTGCCCCATTCCTGATATTGGCGATGGTTACATGAAGGAATGATACTGCAGATTGCACGAAAGGACAAAATTAATTTAAAGAGATCACATAACTAGTACTGTACTGGTCCTCTTGCTTAAAACAAATGATATTGAACTTGATATATATAAACGTAGTACTCATGGAAATGGGTCATTTTCTCTTTCCTGTTTTAAAACTCACCGACCGTATCCCCAACCTGGAACCTTTTTTCTGAAGCCCATTCGTTGTAGAATCCAATATCATCCGATGAGGGGACTGCCCAACCATTGCTTTCACCGACTTCAAATTCGGAAGCAGCTGCAGATAGAAGATGGAGATGGAGGGAGGAGAAGAGGGTGAAGAGTAGAATAAGTTTGAAGGAACTGACGGAGGCCATTTGGAGCTTGTGGGAGAACAGTTGATCGAGTACGATTAGTTTCTGTGAGAAGAAGGGAAGAAGCGCAATGGGACTTAGAAAGTGTGAGATAAGAGATAGCAGGAATAAGAGGAGTCCGAGCTATTTAGATGAGTGGGATACGATGTGGAGTCGAATCGTTGGTTTCCATTACAGCTAGATATGGAGATCATGGGGAAGTGAGTAACCGTTTGAGGATAGTGTTTGACCATGTCAAGGTAACATTCACAGAGGAGTGGAGTCGTCAAGGCCTCTCCTCCGCGAGGATAGTTAGAGAACGCAGGCCCACTTTGGTTCCTGGAATCTCACTCATCCGGAGTGAAATGCACTACAGCACAAAAATCCGTGCTAATCACGGATAGATGAAGAGATACGATTTTATGTATGTTTAATTAATAAGAGGGGAAGTGAGAGTCCACAAGAGGGGAAAGTATATTATTGAAAAGTGGAGGGAGAGTATTCTATCGGTTGTAGAAACTGAAAATAACTTGCTTTTAGTTGTAGAATCCGAAAATAACTTCTGATCAAAACTAAATCCAAAACCTTCTGACTTAATGCATTATAATGAGATAATTTTCTCTCCTAAGGACAAGGCCATCTCTCATGAGAGACATTTTGCAAATTTCCCTTTTTAAGGCTTGTGTTATGAGCAATCTATCTCCCCTCACACTCATTACCCCGTATGAATTGGCGCTACCCTAAATTTCACACACATCCAACCATTACTCATCGTTGGATTGAAATCTTACAAAATAGTTTATTTTTAAGCCATTAAAGTTGACGGCCATAGATGAAGGGATTCGGATGATCTATTGGGGTTGATATTTTGTAAATCTCTAGGTCCCATTGAGATCTTTTCATCCCCCACCTTTCCATAATTGGCATCGCCTCAAATAGGCCCCAAAAAGTTGTTACTGACCATTGTTTGTCTCGATTGTCTCTTTTATTAGATAGCCTATAAATATCCCCCGCTCATGGTGCATGCACACCTCGCTATGGATCCATCTAGGGATCCATAGCGAGGTGTGCACAATCTTCAACCCCAAAATTGGGGTCCTAGTGGAATAGAACAAACTATGTCGAGCCAAGAGCATTTTCATTGATATATAAAATGGAGGGTACAAGAATCCACCGCGGATAACTTCCTTCAAGTTGCACGTTGCTTTCTAGCACATTGTTTCAAATGAAGTTTTACCATAACATTCATATGATTTCGGACTGGTATGTAATTGATTCAATATGGAATAAGTTTGAGGGCCCATTGGGTTATGAACCCCCTTAAATAAATTGAGGTTGTTCGGCGACCACCGCGGGCTACTATTGGCCCCAGCGGACGCGACGATCTGCAAATTCGACCCTTTTGTGACCCAGGCGAACATAATAGTTGGGTTTCTTTTTGTGTATGGGTATACCAAAACTTTTATTCTACATGAAAAGGCGAATAAATGATCCAGAGATCTATTTTTTCGCGTAGAAAGGAAAATAAAAGGATTTTCATATTTTTTTTGCACATATGTTCGAAATCCGAAGATCTAAGGTTGTTGTCACAAGAAGGGCTTGTTCTGCTGCAACAAGAACGCGACTTTTGTCTTCTAGGCCAAATAATGTCGGGATGGACTGAGATTTAATATAGAGCCCTCGGTGGTATTTTAGGGCCAACTGTGTACTCGGTTTTGGGAAACAGGGTCTCTAGCATTGCTATCGCAATAAAGACCTATTTCACCACAAGAAGGTTGAAATTGGGCCAAACGATGCTGGAACGATAAAAAACATGACATGGACACTCCTCAATAATATAACAGAGGATTTTGAACTATCAAGGTGATTCTGAGAAGATTTGATGCCTGAAGTAGTTGTTGTCCATTTTGTCGCAAAAGAATCATTGATCATGAAATGATGTTGAAACTTCTTGAAAGTGGTCTGAAAGTTTTGGAAGTCACATCTGAATGGTTTGATGTAACTTCTTTAATGCTGAAATTTGTTCAGGGCAAAAGTAACATTTTTTGTGTCAACAGAGAGCACACGTAAACCTTGATCCCTTAAGACACCTATAAACACTCAATGGGGCCTCGAACTCCCCTGTAAACTTGAGATGATAAAAATGGAATGGACCAGGATCATGGTTTAAAATCTCGGTCTCGGCTGCGGAATCGGCCAGGCTGAAAAACCGATATGATATCGGTATCGGTCGCGAATATCGGTCCGTCTCAGTCGTCGCGGTGTGAATTTTTTTTTAATCCAAAAAAATTCGCAAAAATATCCAAAAAATCCATAATATTAGAAAATGCTAGAAAATAATAATTTTTTCTCCATTAGTAACAAAAATAAATAAAAATCTCGGTCACCTTAAGTTATGAGTCTTATCTGTGTCGCAGCTCGCTGTCTTCTCCAGTATTTCATATAATGCAACCATTATTGATGCTCATGATCAATTTATTAGTGTAAAATATAAGAAAATCAAGATAACATATCAATCATCATTTAATACTAACTCAATCATCAAATAAGTTGTGAAATTCAAGACCCTGAAGATGACATATTAAAATTAGAAACATGATATGATAGTGAGATCGATAAATCATAAAGCACTTGAGCATCAAAATGTTCATGGTTTACCTGAAATAAGAGGGGACTAGTAGAGTGTAGAGACTAGAGAGAGATTGGTGAGTATGAGTGTATTACACACTATTAATAATCCTTTGGTATCACAAATATTCTAACAAGTAACAACAATTTTTTTTTAGAAAAAATAAAGATTTAAAAAAATCATTTTGAAAACTCTAAATATATAGATTTAGCATAAAAGTATGTAGATCAATCATTTACACACCATACAATGATCATGAATCATTAAAAGAACATATTTATGATGAAATCCCCAAAAAATGATATATTATAATTCAGATATAAAAAATCCAAAAAAAAAAATTTGGAAAAAAAAGTTTAAAATCATGTGTATGAGTAGATCTAGCATAAAAGTATGTAGATCTAACTTCTAAAAATCATGTGTATGTAGATCTAGCATGATTTATATGCTTCATCTAAAATTTAAAAAAAAAATACATAATAAAATGCTTTAAGTTGATTTTCTCGTACCTTAGATAATATTTTCTTCAAAAAATAGATGTGGGATTTGAAAATATCCAAGAGGGATGTGTGATGGAGTATGGCTGCTGCTATGGGTAGAAAGGCTGCTGCTATGGGTAGAAAGGAGATGAGAAGAGATGAGAAGATGATGAAGATGGGGAAAAAGATGAAAAAATTAGGACTTTTACCATTTTTATCTCATCTAGGACGATATTTTGAAAATATCGGCCGAGATATCGGTTCCCCCGATATGAAGATCATCTCGGCCGATATAAGCCTAGATTTTGGCTATATTTACCGAGACTGATATCTCAATGAGTTATCGGCTTGGTACCGGTCAATACCGATTCATATCGGCCGATATGAACCGGTATCGGCCTATTTTTTAATCCATGACCAAGATCCTCCCTCCATTATTTGTCTTAGGTTCTCGGTTCGGCACCACTAAGCTTGGACTTCCATTGCAATCATAATTCGGTTGCTTTGGAGTCCTTATTATTTTTCACCATCTGAAGATTGGTTTTTTTTTTTTGTGTTATATTGCTCGAAACCTAGGTCAGTGCCTCAGGTGATGGCCATCTAATGAATTGCTTACTATTATTATAATTTTCGTCGTGCCAGGTACAATGGCTTACTATTATTATATATTTTCATGATTATATTTGCTCATGTGCTCCCGTCACCATGAGTGCCTATTTGTATGCTTTATTTGAAATCATTTTCTAGGAAAAGCCACGGACCTATGTAAGCCTTTGCGAAATGTTCGTGGAATCTTTTTATTATCACACACACGGGTCTTGGGAAATCGTGCCCCGGGTCATGGATAAGTGGTACACGTACGTGAGACAACTACCTTCTGTTAGATTGTATGGACTCAATCCATCATATGATAAACTGATTAATTTCTTTATTTATCAATAATATCATACTTTCCTTTCATGAGATGAATGGTGTTTTATTACTTAATGCACATGACCAATACAAATGACATAAATGGTTCATGAGATGAACCGGGTCCCATCAGTATATTAGATGTGATATATGTGTATGGATGAGATCCACACACAGGAGCCATTTGTCACAAATCTTATACTTAAACACCTTCACAACCGGTGATGAGACTGGGCATCTCATCTGATAAGGTTGCAGCGCTTTGATCACTATAAGTTAGTGTGATTTGTCTCGATCATTAGAATGTAAGATTCTGGATCACGGTGCTGGTACATTGGATGTATTGAAGGACCATGAGAAGCACCTTATGCAATACTGTCTCGAGTTTAAGGTTTGCTCTCATAATTCCCTAACAATAGGCTCTCAATCCCGAGACATTGATGAACTCAAGTTTCTATCTATTCATTTGCTTTGAGTCACCAATGAGTGAGGCCAACTGTAGGTCAACACCTCGGTGTCTTAGGTACGTGGTAGTAGGACTGTGGGAACATCCAATGGTCAAGATGGAATCTATCTATATTATCCCCTTGTGCCAATTAATGGATTTATCATTAGTAAGTGCGCACCCATCTCGATTAAGAGTTAATTGGATGGTACTGATGATCACTGTGATTAATTGGGGCTCAAGGATAATAAGATGTGGATTTAAATTGGCGGGACATTATTAGTCCAGTTAATCCATGATATTGATAGAGGGGCTTAATTGTGATAATCGGGAAGTTTAGGGTCTTCATTGTAATTTATTCCTAAGACTGGAGTGCAATTGCATTTATATAGTGGTGTTATTTGCAATTAACTGTGGGCCCGGATTACACATGAGATGTGGGGTCATGTGTCCCAGTTGGAGCCAACTTTCTATGGAATCCCTAGTGGTCCCCACGCTAGCTCAAGTTATTGGAAAGATACTTATCCTACTAGAACTCTAAGATGAAGGAATTAGAAAGTTACTATTTCTATTTGAAGTAGGACTTCTAATAGTGGAAATAGTAAGGTTACTATTTTGTGTAGAACTAAGACTTCTATTTCAATTAGTACAAGAGAAGGAGGTTGCTTAATGCTATAAAAGGAGAAACAAAGGGCTGGGATTTACATCCTTGGAATTCACGCCCAAAACCCCTTGGTGCAAGAGTTGCACATACTTCTCTTCTCCTTCTAGTTCTCTTCTAGTTTCCTTTAGAGCTTCTAGTTGTTTTCTTTAGGAGATCCCACCTATCTCCTTTAGAGAAGAGATCTGATACGGGCCATAGCGTGGAAGGCTAAGAGGTCTTGGAGATCTAAAGTTGTTTTCTTCTCCATCAAAGTACAACCGGACAACAAAGGTATAATCTGCTTCTCTAATCTTTTGTAGATTATTTTGCATGGTGCTGCTTGTAATATTGCTGTATATGGTATATGAGTATGAGGGATTGCATCCTGGATATGGTTGATGGCCTTATGGACGTTTGATCCCTGAGTCAAGATGGTCAAAAGTTTTGAAATTACATCCACGAGGCCCACCTATTTCCAACACCTTCCACATAGGGATGGCAAATTTTCTGGTTCGGACAAGAAAGGAAAATTTTCTGCAAATTTCCGAGCAGTTCGCTCGAGCGAACCTCCATCCGCTCGAGCGGGCCAGGTTCTGGAACAGTCCGCTCGAGCGAACATTAGTCCGCTCGAGCGGACCGGGTTGCTGGATTTATTTTTTAGAAGTCCGGGATTTTCATCATGTGATGATGGATGGTATCCTTTTTAGAAGTCCGGGATTTTCATCATGGATTTATTTTTTAGAAGTCCGGGATTTTTAGAAGTCCGGGTTGCTGGATTTATTTTTTAGAAGTCCGGGATTTTCATCAGCTCGACCACCGCCGGGGGACACCCCCGGACCCCCTCTGCGAAGAGTATATTATATCGAAGTGGCAGCATGTTTTTGTGAGTTGTATGAGATACTAACTTGCAGGTAATAATATCCTCTCCATATGGCCCACGACTTTTATTTTCTTTTATGTAGTTATTGGTTTATTTATGGTTAAGTGTAAAGGGCATCATGGTTTCTTTGGTTTCCCGTGAAAGGGCAAGGCATGGTGAATTTCCCTATAGCCCTTTTATTTCCATGTTTAGATTACCATGTAAGTCTCATTCTTGAGGCATAGGAATTTATGTAATTTTTCAATAATTTGTAAATTCTGGTGATGTCCAAGACGAAGAAAGAAAGTGAAGTTGGACTCCTAAACAAAGAGCTTTGGAGATGCCTAAAGAGTTTGAGGAATCCCAAAGTTTTGGAAACTCTAGAAGTCCAAGAAGTCGATTCCGCTTGGGCCATGTGGAGGAGAGGACTAGTTTCTTTTATTAGCACTTTCTATTTGTGGATGGTTGCTTATTTTTAGAATATTTCCAAATCTGATCCAAACATAACAGTTTCCAAAATTGGTCAAATCAAATTAATTTTTGGAAAGAGTTCTAATTAGAGTTGGTGGGCCCATGAGATGGACCCATCAGTAACACTAATTTAAGAAACTGGACTTTCCATAAAATAACTTGACTTGGAACCAATTATTGGTCATATCATGAGATGATTTGATGTCTATATATAAGGGCCCATATACCTATAAGGAAATCCTCAATCCTAAAATATTAAGTGGGAGCGGGGCATTTAATTTTTTTAAAAAAAATCCCCATGGTTTTCCACCATAGGTCCATTGTAAGGAAAGTATTAGCCTCGCACCATCTTGAGAATGGTCGTTCCCCACGGAGGGCTAGTATTTGTCTGGTTACTAGATATGGATCTCCTAAGGATAGTATTGGTGAGACGGGGCGGGGGTCCACTCCCCAAGGAGGAGCTGCCCGCAACGGTTGTCATACAATGCTAGTTGGTGGGTCACACTTAACTAAAATAATGATGTAGTATCCCCAAGGATTTGCCTCATTTATTTTAGAAACCAAATCCAATCAGGAGTCATACATTATTTGGTATGAGATACCTAGATAATAATGAATGATGGGGATCATGAATAGTTAGTCATAATAATAATTTTGACCAACTTTTGATCCGCACTAATCTAGGTGGTATTTGCACTCCCCAAGGAGGCATACCCCGGGGATTGGGATTCCGATGTATTCTGAATTTTGTGGTTATGAGGATTCCCACATAAATTTGGTAAAATACTAAAACCTAATGTCATTTAAATTCATTAATTGAATGTATGGTTATATGCTACAGTTTTTCAAGCATGAATTCAAATACTTTCAATCCACTTGTGACCATCCTCAACCAGAATAAGTTGGTGGGATCCAACTATGTAGACTGGAAACGGAACCTGGATATTGTCCTGACTGCTTCAGGATATAAATATGTCCTTACTAAAACCCCCCTTGATGAGCCTGGCCCAGATGCATCACAAGAAGAAAAGGAACTTTACACCAAATGGGCCAAAGACGATGAGATGGCCCGATGTTACATTCAGGCATCCATGTCTAGTGTTTTGCAACACCAACATCAATCCTATAAGACTGCATACGATATTATATCGAACTTAAAGGAGATGTTTGCGGAACAGGGCAGGCCTGCTAGGCAGGCAGCTATGAGGGTGCTCATAAGCACCAAGATGGCTGAAGGTACATCTGTTCAGGAACACATGCTGAAAATGATGGACTCATTAAATGAGTTAGATGTACTTGGGGCTGCGATTGATGCAGAATCGCAGATCGACATAATCCTTGAGTCACTGCCAGAGTCATTCAACAATTTCAAAGTTAATTACAACATGAACAAAATGAATCTGACTCTGGCTGAGCTGTCTAGCCAACTGGTAGTGACTGAAGGGATTTTGAAGAAGAAGCCAACTGCCCTAATGACAGAAAAGTCAGATGTCAAGTCCAAGCCGAAAGGCAAAGGGCGGAAAGGCAAAAAGAAATCAGTTCCGAAGGGTCCTAAGGTGGAGAATGGTCCTAATGGTGGCGTGGCCAAGGCTAAGGGTACAGGGACAAAAGGAAAGTGTTTCCATTGTGGTAAGACAGGACATTGGAAAAGGAATTGTCCAGAATATCTGTCTAAGAAGAAGACCTCAG
The DNA here is from genome assembly GCA_003546025.1 of Camphora micrantha. Taxonomy (NCBI): domain Eukaryota; kingdom Viridiplantae; phylum Streptophyta; class Magnoliopsida; order Laurales; family Lauraceae; genus Camphora; species Camphora micrantha. The sequence goes on from QPKB01000134.1 coordinate 8,693, forward strand.
GTATGATTGAGTCACTTATTTCTGAAGTTAGTTTTGCAACTGGTACTTCAGAATCCTGGTGTGTGGACTCCGGGGCAACTAATCACATATGTAATACGTTGCAGGGGTTCAGGGAAACCAGGAGGCTCAGTGACGGAGAAATCATTGTCAACCTAGGATCTGACGCTAAGGCGGATGCTGTTTCAGTGGGAGTTATTACTTTATGTTTTTTAAATAATAAGTTGGTTTTGTCAGACACATTATATGTACCGTCTTTACGACGGAATTTAATTTCAGTTTCTAGTTTGGTGAATAAAAGTTATTCTATTACTTTTGGTACTGAAGTTGTCATAAAGAGGAATGGTACTTTTGTATGTTCTGGCAAGGTAACCAATGGGCTTTATTTATTAACTCCCACAATGTATGAGATACATGATACTGAAACACTCAATAGACCATCATTAAAGAGGAAGTCACCTTCATCTAATCCAACAAAATTTTGGCACTTGAGGCTAGGTCATATAAACCTAAACAGGATTGACAGGCTAGTGAAAGATGGTATCTTGCCTTCACTGGTGCTGGAACCAATGACTGTCTGCGAATCCTGTCTAGAAGGCAAAATGACCAAGAGACCCTTTTTATCTAAGGGCAATAGGGCCAAAGATTTATTGGAATTAGTGCATACTGATGTGTGTGGACCCATTAATGTCAGGGCCAGAGGAGGATATGAGTACTTCATCACTTTCACAGATGATTACTCAAGATATGGATACATATACCTTATGCACCACAAGTCCGAGGCTTTTGAAAAGTTCAAAGAGTTTCGAGTGGAAGCGGAAAAGCAATTAGGTAAAAGTATCAAGACTCTTCGATCAGATTGAGGAGGGGAATATCTCTCTGCTGATTTTATGGGATACTTATTAGAGAATGGGATTTTATCCCAGTTGTCTGCTCCTGGTATGCCTCAACAGAATGGAGTAGCAGAAAGAAGGAACCGGACTCTTTTAGATATGATCAGGTCTATGCTGAGTTTCTCAGGATTGCCTATATCCTTCTGGGGATACGCCTTGGATACTGCGATGTACATACTAAACCTCGTACCATCTAAGTCTGTACCTAAGACTCCCCGAGAGTTGTGGTCCGGGCGAAAGCCTAGTCTACAACATTTACACATTTGGGGTTGTCCGGCACACGTGCTGAAGGTTAAGACGGATAAGTTGGAAACGAAGTCGGAAGTATGTACGTTTGTTGGATATCCTAAGGGAACTAAAGGTTGGTTATTCTATAATCCCAGAGAGCAAAAGGTGCTGGTAAGCACCAATGCGGTTTTTTTGGAGGAAGATTATATGATAAACCGGAAATCTTTAGAAAAGGTGATCTTGGAAGAAATCCAAGAGCAATCAATTCCAAATCCAAGAGAGACCGAACTTGAGGAAGAACTGCCCTTACCAGACCTAGTAGTTACACCAGTGCCTCGTCGTAGTGGGAGAATTGTCAGACCTCCTGACAGGTTCTCGTTCTTGGGAGAGTCTTACGAGGCAGTCCCGGAAGAACCGGAACAAGATCCCTGTAACTATGATGAAGCAATTAATGACATAGATTCGGGACGTTGGCAAGATGCTATGAAAGCTGAGATAGAATCTATGTACTCCAATCAGGTCTGGAGACTTGTGGACTTGCCTGCCAATATTAAACCTATTGGATGCAAGTGGGTCTACAAGAGAAAAAGAGGACCAGATGGCAGAGTGGAGACCTTTAAAGCCAGGCTTGTAGCGAAAGGGTATACTCAGAAAGAGGGTATCGATTATGAGGAAACGTTTTCGCCGGTAGCCATGCTCAAGTCCATCCGGATACTCTTATCCATTGCGGCTCATCTCGATTATGAGATTTGGCAAATGGATGTCAAGACGGCGTTTCTTAACGGCCATCTTGAGGAAGACATCTATATGGTGCAACCAGACGGTTTTGTAGCTAAAAACCAAGAGCAAAAAGTTTGCAAACTGCAGAAGTCCTCTATGGATTAAAGCAGGCATCCCGAAGCTGGAACATCCGTTTTGACCAGGCAATCAAGTCATTTGGTTTTTGTCAAAATCCGGATGAGTCATGTGTGTACATGAAAAGTGAAGGTGATAGGGTAGTTTTTCTAGTTTTATATGTCGACAATATCCTTCTCCTCGGGAAAGACATAGGAATGTTGTCAACTGTGAAAGTTTGGTTGGCCAAGACTTTTGATATGAAGGACTTGGGAGAAGCTAGCTACATCCTAGGGATCAAACTTCATCGAGACCGGCAAAATAAGATGATTGGCTTATCTCAAGCTGCATATATAGATAAGGTGCTGGTACGGTTTGCTATGCAAGACTCCAAGAAGGGCATTACACCTTTTAGGCATGGAGTGCACCTTTCCAAAGACCAGTGTCCTAAGACACTTGAGGAAAAGGAGCAGATGAGGTCGATACCATACGCTTCAGCTGTTGGTAGCCTCATGTATGCTATGCTATGTACTAGACTGGATATCTGTCATGCGGTGGGCCTAGTCAGCAGATATCAGTCTAATCCAGGACCCGAACATTGGACTGCTGTAAAATGTATTCTCAAATACTTGAGAAGGACTAGAGATTACATGTTGATTTATAGCACTGATGAGCTCATTCCAGTCGGATACACAGATTCTGACTTTATGTCAGATAAGGATTCCAGGAAATCCACTTCTGGTTATGTATTTATGCTTGGTGGCAGAGCAATCAGCTGGAGGAGTATAAAACAAGAATGTACAGCTGATTCCACCTCAGAGGCTGAATATGTAGCGGCTTGCGAAGCAGCTAAGGAAGCAGTATGGCTCAAAAGATTCCTTATGGAACTTGGGGTGGTACCTTTGGCTCGACAGCCGCTCACAGTTTACTGTGACAGCAGCGGGGCAGTCGCTCAGTCCAAAGAACCCAGAAGCCATAAAAGCCAAAAGCATGTACAAAGGAAGTATCATTTAGTCAGAGAGATTGTGCAGAGAGGTGATATAGCTATTACCAAGATAGGCTCTGCAGACAATCTGGCAGATCCCTTTACTAAGCCTTTGACTACTAAAGTCTTTGAGCAACATGTAGATGGGATGGGCATGAGATGCAACCCTGACTGGCATTGAGCCCAAGTGGGAGATTGTTAGATTGTATGGACTCAATCCATCATATGATAAACTGATTAATTTCTTTATTTATCAATACTATCATGCTTTCCTTTCATGAGATGAATGGTGTTTTATTACTTAATGCACATGACCAATACAAATGACATAAATGGTTCATGAGATGAACCGGGTCCCATTAGTATATTAGATGTGATATATGTGTATGGATGAGATCCACACACAGGAGCCATTTGTCACAAATCTTATACTTAAACACCTTCACAACCGGTGATGAGACTGGGCATCTCATCTGATAAGGTTGCAGCGCTTTGATCACTATAAGATAGTGTGATTTGTCTCGATCATTAGAATGTAAGATTCTGGATCACGGTGCTGGTACATTGGATGTATTGAAGGACCATGAGAAGCACCTTATGCAATACTGTCTCGAGTTTAAGGTTTGCTCTCATAATTCCCTAACAATAGGCTCTCAATCCCGAGACATTGATGAACTCAAGTTTCTATCTATTCATTTGCTTTGAGTCACCAATGAGTGAGGCCAACTGTAGGTCAACACCTCGGTGTCTTGGGTACGTGGTAGTAGGACTGTGGGAACATCCAATGGTCAAGATGGAATCTATCTATATTATCCCCTTGTGCCAATTAATGGATTTATCATTAGTAAGTGCGCACCCATCTCGATTAAGAGTTAATTGGATGGTACTGATGATCACTGTGATTAATTGGGGCTTAAGGATAATAAGATGTGGATTTAAATTGGCGGGACATTATTAGTCCAGTTAATCCATGGATATTGATAGAGGGGCTTAATTGTGATAATCGGGAAGTTTAGGGTCTTCATTGTAATTTATTCCTAAGACTGGAGTGCAATTGCATTTATATAGTGGTGTTATTTGCAATTAACTGTGGGCCCGGATTACACATGAGATGTGGGGTCACGTGTCCCAGTTGGAGCCAACTTTCTATGGAATCCCTAGTGGTCCCCACGCTAGCCCAAGTTATTGGAAAGATACTTATCCTACTAGAACTCTAAGATGAAGGAATTAGAAAGTTACTATTTCTATTTGAAGTAGGACTTCTAATAGTGGAAATAGTAAGGTTACTATTTTGTGTAGAACTAAGACTTCTATTTCAATTAGTACAAGAGAAGGAGGTTGCTTAATGCTATAAAAGGAGAAACAAAGGGCTGGGATTTACATCCTTGGAATTCACGCTCAAAACCCCTTTGTGCAAGAGTTGCACATACTTCTCTTCTCCTTCTAGTTCTCTTCTAGTTTCCTTTAGAGCTTCTAGTTGTTTTCTTTAGGAGATCCCACCCATCTCCTTTAGAGAAGAGATCTGATACGGGCCATAGCGTGGAAGGCTAAGAGGTCTTGGAGATCTAAAGTTGTTTTCTTCTCCATCAAAGTACAACCGGACAACAAAGGTATAATCTGCTTCTCTAATCTTTTGTAGATTATTTTGCATGGTGCTGCTTGTAATATTGCTGTATATGGTATATGAGTATGAGGGATTGCATCCTGGATATGGTTGATGGCCTTATGGATGTTTGATCCCTGAGTCAAGAGGGTCAAAAGTTTTGAAATCACATCCACGAGGCCCACCTATTTCCAACACCTTCCACATAGGGATGGCAATTGGGCGGGTGGGTTTTATGGTTGCCGTTACAAAACCGGCCCATGAACCCCATGGGTCGGGGTTTATTAGTGTTTGATTTAATGTTTATTGAAAAATATGAAAAACACAAAATTTGTTGCTGAAAATTTAAACCCATGATATTTTGAAAAATATCACTCCTTACTACCACCTTCACTAATGATATTTTACATATAGAATCTTACTTAGTAATATATAAAATAAATACATATGGGGCGGGCATAATGGCACCCAAAATTTTTATTTGAGGGGGGCTAAATGGAAAAAAAAAGTTATGGTTGAAGTCTGGTGCAGCGCCCTGTTGATCACATGGTGGGGCTCGCATTTCTAAAGTCCAAACCATTTGCCCCATCATGAGATCACAATGGAGTCTTGGCATACAATCAGCGAATGTATACATCTATACAAATCTAGTGCAGAAACCTCTTATTTGGATGGTTTGGATTATAATTTTAAGTTTTTCTATTTTTTCGATTTCAACTGATCTACCGTGAGGCCCACCAGTGGATGGCATATAATGGGCGAGCCTATGAAAATGCTGTAGTCAGCACTCCATTCTCAATTCCTTGATTAGGTTGAAATGTAGTTGTTATTACTGCTAATAGGCCTGACGGAGAAAGGATAAGCAACACATATTGATGAGTCAGGCCCAAGTGACTCAATTCTTAATGGGCCAGGGCCTAAATCTGTGAAGATCCGATCCGTTGGAATCCAAGCCCAAGTCTACAAAGACTGCCACGTCAAGGTAACCACGTCGCTTCGAAAATAGTCGTCAGTCTTTAACCTGCTTTTACCAAGTCCTGCGGAGAATATCTCACCTGCCTCGTCTATCAAGGGCAGTTCGAGGGACCCGTCGAAGTGGATGAAGCGTGGAGGCAAAGTTGTCCCCATCTGTTAGGGGAAGGCTATAAATAAAAGAGGCATTTTTTCTATATTCTCTATGTTTTGTAATCTCTACATATTGGAGAAGTAAAACAACCGGCAACCTTTGCCTTTCTGAAGTGGACGTAGGTCATATTGACCGAACCACTATAAATTCTCTCTTCTTTATTTACTGTACTAGCATTTATTACTTGACGGGTGGTGTCCGAAACCAATTTTTGGCATCATCAGTTTGGCGCCGTCTGTGGGAACGACTAAATTCTCACTTCACAACACTTCCTCTTTCAAAAGTATGGTGACCACTACTAGATCCACGAGACGACAAGAGGAAAATCCCAGGCGAGAGGGCGAGGATGATCCTCCACCTAATAATCCTCCCTCAAGCGCTACCGCTCCTGCTCCCACTCCTCAACAAACGTTGGAGACAATGCAGCAGCTGGTAACCCAAAACCAGTAGATCCTACAGCTCATACTCATGGGGCAAGGAGGAGTGCAACTTGGAGGAGTACCATAGGGAGCGCCTTGCCAGGGACATCCAACGGCTCCTCGCAGGGGAATACCTCGCCCGGGCGCCCATCCACATGGCGCCCAGGGCCTCGGCGCCCATCCCCCTGGCGCCCAGGGCACCGGCGCCCATCCCCCTGGCGCACAGGGAATTCCCCATATCGCCCCTCTTGGAGTACTCTTGGTCGACCCTCAAGGTCGCACCCATCACGGAGTTCCTCCGCCCCCTGGTGGAGCCGAGGACTCGCACCTCCAGGTAGAGCGAGTCATGGTGGACTTCCACCTCCTCCCTCTATTTCTAATGGGGAGGAGCCTCATTTCCAAGAGGAGGAGAGCGAAAACCAAAGCATGGAGGTGGGGAGTCACTTCCACGATCGGTCCAGAGAAGGCCCCAATCACTGGGAAGAAAAGATCAGAGAAATGCAAAATCAACTGGGTGATGTCTTTAACGCCATAAAGGCGTAGGCACCGGAGACAGTGGATTACTTAGTCGGGCGAACGGACACACCATTCAAGCCCGATGTGGTGAACTACCCCCTCCCTTGGAAGTTCAAAATGTCATCCGTGGAGACCTTTGATGGAACGAAGGATCCATTGGACCATCTGAAGACCTATAAAACTAAAATGCAGCTGCATAATATCCCTAATGAGATTATGTGCAGGGCATTCCCAACCACACTGAAGGGCTCTGCTCGGCAGTGGTTTGCCAACCTCACCCCAGCCTCCATCGCCACCTTTGGGGAGTTAAGCAAATTATTCGTCTCACACTTTATCGGAGGACGCCACCACCAGAAGCCTGTCACACACCTGCTCAGCATAAAGCAGGATAAAAATGAAAGCCTCAGGAGCTACCTCACTCGTTTTAACGAGGGGGTACTTCAGGTCGAAGAGCCTGACGACAAGGTATCCATGACAGCCTTTCTGGGAGGCCTCCGAGCGTCCTCTTCTCAGTGATGAAGCGCCCGCCAAAAAGCATGCCAGAGCTACTAGCAAAGGCCCAGAAGTATATGAACGCTGAAGATATAACCAGAGCCAGGTGAGGAGAGTCCTCCAGAACAAGGGACAAGAGAAAAGAGGAGCGTGACAGAGAGGAAAAAAAGGACACAAGCAACAAGCGAGGCAGGACAGAGAGGGTACCTGTCACGTCCCCCGAACCCGATTAGAGAATAAACCGGATCCGGGGAGTAAAATTTAGGGCTAATTAAAATTTTTGTCCTTTAGGCCCAAGGATCGTAAGTCCGCTGTGAGGATATTGTATTTCAAACCTCAACTAATATAAAATTGCGGAATTCATACAATTCGAGGCATATCTAAATACCAAACAATGGATAATAAATCTCAATTGATATTTAAACTTGCAACAGGAATAAATAAAGCTAACCAAGAAATTAATGTATTAACAATGACCATCCCAATGACCAAGGCCATTAAACAACATCAAGTCAATGAAATGAAAGTTCCAACGAGGAATAATAAATGAATAAATGAAAGTCTAATGAAGTGCCCCTGTGAGTCTCTTATGTGCCTGGTAATGATGACGCTACTCTACGTCATCGGCACTCCATTCCCGTGCCTCCTCTGCTGGTTGGAGATCCTCTGGGATCTCCTCACCGACCTGTTCCTCATAGTAATACTCACCGGAGGAGTCTGCACACCAAGGAACAGAGTCAACGACATGTTGAGCAATAGATAAGCAAGATATAATTAAAACACAATATGCATCAAATGTAAGAGTAATAACAGGACATAATCGGGCGAATACAAGGAACAGAACTAGGCATAAAGCATGAGTAAAAAAAAAACAACAGAATCAATAACAGTAATCCTAGCAATACTAACAATCACCACTACCAAATGTCATGCAATGCACAAGAGGGAGACTCCGTGGATGTCCAAGCCACCTCACGGGGTACCAGTAACAATCCTATCCGGACTACTGATACCAAAGTCCGGCTCCAGGGGGATCCAAGCTCCCAATCCTGGGAATAGTAGCACAGTCCAAGCCCACTCCTAACTATTCAACGCCATGGACGCCGTCCAAAGCCGACTGCCCACCCCAATGTTCGAGTAACCAGCCCATCAATAAAACCCTAAACTGCAGCTGACTATGATATACAATGATAATAATAATAATAATAATAAAGTGGTGTTGACACAAGGAAAACCAAGACAAGAAAATCTGGCTAGTTCAATAAACAAGACATGTTCATAGGGATTATCTCATTCAAACCAATATAAGACAAGTCCAAACCCATGATAATCACTTCAGTCTTGCCAGTCATGTTTATCAATTACACGACACAGGGTCCTATGGTACACTCTAAGTCAGGTCCTTGTCCTAATTCTATAAGAGTTTATGTTTCATAATTAATTAGGTGTTTTATTCCGAGAGAGTGTACAAAGAAACAAGACCAACGGATATGATTAACAAATCAAGGAGATATTACAATCCAATCCTAGGCAAGTGTTGTCATCCCTGTACCATATATGTTTTAACGGAGTGCGTGGGAAATTCAAATAAACGATGCTTATAAAGAAATTCCTGGGTGTACAATCATGTTGAACATCGATTGGATTCAATTCCCTACGCATTTGGTTAAACCATATACCATACACGAATACCTAAACAACCCATCGAAGCACACCAAGCCACGTGCTACGATTTCAAAACCCCATTAATGGTCACGTGAGACTAGGTTCATATTTGCCAATAGCTAAGCTCCAAACGATGCTTATAAAGAAATTCCTGGGTGTACAATCATGTTGAACATCGATTGGATTCAATTCCCTACGCATTTGGTTAAACCATATACCATACACGAATACCTAAACAACCCATCGAAGCACACCAAGCCACGTGCTACGATTTCAAAACCCCATTAATGGTCACGTGAGACTAGGTTCATATTTGCCAATATCACGTGAGACTAGCCACGTGCTCCCAATCCTGGGAATAGTAGCACAGTCCAAGCCCACTCCTAACTATTCAACGCCATGGACGCCGTCCAAAGCCGACTGCCCACCCCAATGTTCGAGTAACCGGCCCATCAATAAAACCCTAAACTGCAGCTGACTATGATATACAATGATAATAATAATAATAATAATAAAGTGGTGTTGACACAAGGAAAACCAAGACAAGAAAATCTGGCTAGTTCAACAAACAAGACATGTTCATAGGGATTATCTCATTCAAACCAATACAAGACAAGTCCAAACCCATGATAATCACTTCAGTCTTGCCAGTCATGTTTATCAATTACACGACACAGGGTCCTATGGTACACTCTAAGTCAGGTCCTTGTCCTAATTCTACAAGAGTTTATGTTTCATAATTAATTAGGTGTTTTATGCCGAGAGAGTGTACAAAGAAACAAGACCAACGGATATGATTAACAAATCAAGGAGATATTACAATCCAATCCTAGGCAAGTGTTGTCATCCCTGTACCATATATGTTTTAACGGAGTGCGTGGGAAATTCGAATCAACGATGCTTATAAAGAAATTCCTGGGTGTACAATCATGTTGAACATCGATTGGATTCAATTCCCTACGCATTTGGTTAAACCATATACCATACACGAATACCTAAACAACCCATCGAAGCACACCAAGCCACGTGCTACGATTTCAAAACCCCATTAATGGTCACGTGAGACTAGGTTCATATTTGCCAATATCTAAGGTCCAAACCTATGTTAACAAGTCTCATTTCCAATAAAACATGAATTGAATCATTAATCTGAGTAATTTTCCCACTTCCCGATCTCTGATCGTTATAAAACTAGAACCATTGGATTCTACATCTCAAGAGCTTTCCAACAGTATATTATACGTAAAATTCCGATGATCGGATGAAAAGTTATGGCCTTTAAAAGTTTCCTTTATATATATATATATAATATACGTCGGACGTTGAACATTAGTAAGATGACATTCAGAACGATGATCGTTTGTATCGTTCAAACGTTCAGCGTTCTGAACGTGTCCCAGCAGTAGTCTATCAGTATAATTCTTCTTAATTACCTCCCTTCCAAAAGTTCACCTGCACAAAACTGAGCCACCGTGCTCCCCCAATAATCCATTTCATCCATCATCATTTCCACTTACATCAATTAACAATAAAAAAAAAAAAAAGATTACCCAAAACTATTTTAACATATTAACCCCAAATTAATAACAGAATAGGCTTGGGATTTAGGGTAATCTAACAAGATAACACAATCAATCAATAATAAACATACATACATGCTTAATTATAAAATGCAAATCTACTTGCCTCAACCAAGAAGAAGATTGGAATTGGGGAAATCTGAGGAGAAGCCCTACTACTGCGAAAACCTCGATCTACCCCGACCAAACGCAACTTAACACGCAAAGGAGAAGAAAAGAAAGGAAAAGATTGAGATCTAATCTAAATCTAAACCAAAGAGAAATGATTGAAAAGATGAAAGTGAGGGAAACCTTACCAAACTGATGTTAATGGAAAGAAGAGATCGCGAGGAAGAAGATGAGCGGCTCGGATCTTCGAGATGGTCTTTCTGGGAAAGAGTTCTGGAGCCTTGGGAAATGAGGAAGAGGGAGAGGGCTGCTGGAGTTCTCGTTCGTTGCAGAGAAAGAAAAGAGATTAGGGTTAATCTCTTGTTTAAGAAGAAGGGACTAAGTTGCCCCTAAGTGGGTCCGGAGAAGAAATGAATTATTAGAAGGGTTCCTGGTCGTCGGATCGCAACGAGCCAGAAGATAAAATTGATCAACGCGACGAGACCTTTCCAACGAAACCAAAATCATGGCGATAGGATTTTTTCCGGAAAACACAATATTTTTCCCTAATTTGCAAACTACCCCCTACTAGGGTCAAACGAACTCGGAATCGCACGAAACTATGCATGCACTATTCTAATGTTAAAAGAAACTCGCTCACCATCTAAACCCACTTAAATATCTAATAAAATAATAATTATAATAATATCAAAATAAATGGGTCAACGGGCCGGTTATTGGGCCCAACTGACCCAGTAAGGTCGCGGACCTTACAATACTTGTCTGAGACCCGCTCGGTCCTACTCCGCGGAGAGACAGACAAGTATTCACTCCTCTCAATGCCACTGTTGGGCACATCTTGTTCCAAATACAAGATGACCCCCGCCGTAAAATGGCCTGGGAAGATGAAGTCCCCTCCAAATCGCAGGAACCTGACCGAATACTGTCGCTTCCATCGCGACCATGGCCACGACACTGATGATTGCTACGACCTCAAGCGACAGATTGAGGATCTCATTCAGCGTGGTCACCCTCGCCAGTATGTTGCTAATAGGGGGCAGGCCCCACCACCGCCACCACCTCGAAATATGGAGGACCCGCAGCCGATTGGGGAAATCCGAACCATCTCGGGAGGACTAGTAGAGTCCCTCTTCGCCATGAAGGCCCATCCCAGAAAGGCAAGACATCCTGATAAAGCACGCCCATCCAAGGCGCCCAGGTGTGAAGCTGATGAAATCATATCCTTCTTGGATAAAGATTTGGAAGGGATCCAGCACCCCCATGATGACCCTCTGGTGCTCACCATGACCGTCGCCAATTTCAAGGTGCGAAGAATCTTGGTGGATAGTGGAAGCTCTGCAGATATCCTATTTGTAGAAGCTTATGACAAGCTGCTGAAACTAGGCCGGGAGAGGCTGCAGCCTGTCAAATCCCCCCTCATCGGGTTTTCAGGGGAGAAGGTGTATCCCCTAGGAGCAATCACGCTGCCAGTCACCGCCGGGACAGTTCCCCAAAGTTCCACTACAATGGTTAACTTCCTGGTGATAGACTGCCCATCAGCCTATAATATCATTTTAGGGAGACCAGCTCTTAATGCTTTAAGAACCGTCCTCTCTACCTATCATCTTATCCTTCGCTTTCCAACCCCGAATAGAATCGGGGAAATAAAAGGGAACCAGATAGCAGTAAGGGAATGCTACGTCTCCTTGATGAAAGTCAAGAAGACGCAGGAGGCGTTGCAAGTTGAAATCCTGGACCCGAGGGATGACGCCACTACAGAGAGAGGAGAACCAGTAGAAGAACTTACCCCTTTGGTCTTGAATGAAGAATATCCTGACAGAAGAGTGTACATTGGCTCTTCTCTTTCAAAGGATTTAGCCCTCCAGTTGAAAATTTTTTTGAAAAATAATATGAGCATTTTCACATGGTCGCATGCGTATCTTGAAGGAATTGACCCCGAGGTCGCCACTCACCTCCTCAATGTCGGCCATCGCCACAAGCCTGTCCGACAAAAGCTAAGGGGCGCCTCCACTGAAAGGGCCCAAGCAATGGACAAGGAGGTCGCAAAGCTAATAGAGAATGGGGCGGTCAGGGAAGTAGCATATCCTGAATGGCTCTCAAATGTAGTGACGGTGACGAAAGCTAATGGGAAGTGGCGCCTATGCGTTGACTTCACCGAGCTTAACAAGGCATGTCCGAAGGATTGCTACCCATTGCCTCGGATTGATCTACTCATCGACGCCACAGCAGGACATCAACTGCTCTCCTTCCTGGATGCTTCTTCGGGATACAACCAGATCAGCATGCATCCCCCGGACCAAGAAAAGACGTCCTTCATCACCCCGAAGGGGACTTATTGCTACAGAGTCATGCCCTTCGGGCTGAAAAATGCAGGTGCAACCTACCAACACCTAGTGAACAAAATGTTTCACTCCCAGATTGGGCGAACCATGGAGGTTTATGTGGACGACATGCTGGTCAAGAGCCTCGCCGTTGCAAATCACATCGACCATCTCCAAGAAACTTTCAATGTTCTCAAATCCTATCATATGAAATTGAATATCGAGAAATGCGCCTTTGGCGTAGGATCAGGAAAATTCTTGGGCTTCATGGTCAACCAAAGGGGAATTGAGGCGAACCCCGATAAAATCAAGGCAGTACTTGACATGAGGCCGCCCTCTTCCACCAAAGAACTGCAGCGCCTCAATGGAAGAACTGCAACGCTTAACAGATTCGTTTCCAAGTCTGTAGATAAGTGCTTGCCTTTCTTTAAAATCCTCCGGAAAGCTTTCGAATGGGGACCCGAGGCTGAGGAGGCCTTCCAGAAACTCAAAGCTTACTTGGCCGCTCCCCCTCTTCTTGCACATGCTGCACCCGGGGAGGTGTTATATTTGTACCTTTCTGCTTCACCCTCGGTAGTTAACTCTGTTCTCATCAGAAATCACGATGGAGTGCAAAAACCCATCTATTACGTAAGCAAAGCGTACCGAGGGGCAGAATTCAAGTACTCGGGCTTGGAAAAACTGGTGCTCGCCCTCATCTTGACGGCAAGACGTCTACGACATTATTTTCAGAGCCATACGGTCGTTGTTGTTACTGACCAACCTCTGAAGAGAATACTGGGAAAGCATGATATATCCAGAAGTTTAGTCAAGTGGGCATTGGAATTGGGCGAATTCGACATCCAATACCAGCCAAGGGCGGCCATCAAAGCACAAGCTCTGGTCGATTTTGTGGCTGAATTCACACAGGCCGAAGGGGAGCCAAATCTGCCCACCGAAGACATCCAAATGGACGCCCAGGGGCATCATCCAGGCGCCCAAGGGCCTCCTCCAGGCGCCCAGACTTCTTCCCTGGGCCCCCAGGAGCCTCCTTCATGCGCCCAGACTCCCCCGGGCACCCAGTTCTCTTCCCCGGGCGCCCAGGGGCCTCCTTCAGGTGACCAGCCTCTTGCAGATGTCGAGATTTCACCACTGCCACTTTGGAAGCTGTACGTTGATGGCTCTGCAACTAGTGAAGGAAGCGGAGCTAGCTTCATTCTAATCAGTCCCGATGGTACACACATTAAGTATGCAGTGAAGCTCCATTTCGTTGCCCCTAACAATGAAGCAGAGTACGAGGCCCTCCTTTTCGGTTTGAGATTGGCGATCGAAATGGACACCAAGCACGTCATTGCTTATAGTGATTCCCAATTGGTTGCCATCCAAGTAAATGGCGAGTTCGAAGCAAAGGAGGCAAGAATGCAAGATTACCTTGGCATGGTGAAAAGATTGATCCAGCGGTTCAAATACTTCCAGATTTGTCACATCCCTAGATAAGATAACGTTGCTGCAGATGCACTCGCCAGGCTCACCTCATCAATGGAGGCCTCATCTGCAGAACCGATGCTCATCGGGCACCAGTTCGAGCCAAGCAAGTTAGATGTGGATATAACAAACATCAACTGTGCAACGGATGAAGCGAACTGGATGACCCCCATAAGGGCGTACCTCCAAGAAGGTACAGAGCCAGATGACCCCCTTGAAGCGAAAAAAACTCAGGATGAGAGCTTCCAAGTTTACTCTCCTACAAGGCACACTCTACAAGAAAGGTTACTACTTACCATTGCTGTGCTGCCTTTCGCCTAAGGAAGCTGACTACGCCCTCCGAGAAATCCATGAAGGAATTTGCGGGAGTCATTCTGGAGGACGCTCTCTCGCCCACAAAGCACTTAGGCAAGGATACTTTTGGCCTACCATGGTAAAGGACGCCAAAGAATTTACCAAAAAATGCGACAAGTGCCAACGCTTCGCCATTGTGCCTAGGCAACCACCGGAGGAGCTGACATCAATTTTGAGCCCATGGCCCTTCTCCAAATGGGGTATTGATATCTTGGGCCCCCTTTCTTTGAGTAGAGGATAGTGCAAGTTTGTAGTCATCGCCATTGACTACTTCACAAAATGGGCAGAGGCAGAACCCCTAGCAAAAATAACAGACTCCAAGGTAAAAGACTTTGTCTGGAAAAACCTAGTTTGTCGCTTTGGGATACCTAACGCCATTGTTAGTGACAATGCCAAGCAGTTTGATAATAAACTCTTCAACACCTTCTGCTCCGACCTCCAGATAAAGCAGCCTCACTCCAGCCCGGCGCACCCATAAGCGAATGGGCAGGCAGAGGTCATGGTAAGAACGATCCTACGCAACCTAAAGACAAGGCTCAGAAGAGCGAAGGGTCTTTGGGTCGACGAGCTCCCAGGAGTGTTGTGGGACTATCGAACCACACCAAGAACCCCTACTGGAGAAACCCCTTTCTCTCTCGCTTTTGGGACTGACGCAATCATCCCTGTTGAGATAGGTGTACAATCCTTAAGGGTCCATCTCCAATGAGGAAGGACTCCACATTAACCTCGATTTGGCGGAGGAGGTAAGGGAGATTGTC
Source organism: Camphora micrantha (assembly GCA_003546025.1). Lineage (NCBI taxonomy): Eukaryota > Viridiplantae > Streptophyta > Magnoliopsida > Laurales > Lauraceae > Camphora > Camphora micrantha. The sequence continues at coordinate 24,036 of QPKB01000134.1, forward strand.
ACGTCCCCTGACGCCGATTAGAGAATAAACCGCATCCGGGGAGTGAAATTTAGGGCTAATTAAAATTTTTGCTCTTTAGGCCCAAGGATCGTAAGTCCGCTGTGAGGATATTGTATTTCAAACCTCAAGTAATATAAAATTGTGGAATTCATACAATTCGAGGCATATCTAAATACCAAACAATGGATAATAAATCTCAATTGATATTTATAGTTGCAACAGGAATAAATAAAGCTAACCAAGAAATTAATGTATTAACAATGACCATCCCAATGACCAAGGCCATTAAACAACATCAAGTCAATGAAATGAAAGTTCCAACGATGAATAATAAATGAATAAATGAAAGTCTAATGAAGTGCCCCTGTGAGTCTCTCATGTGCCTGGTAATGATGACGCTACTCTACGTCATCTGCACTCCACTCCCGTGCCTCCTCTGCTGGTTGAGGATCTCCTCACCAACCTGCTCCTCACAGTAATACTCACCTGAGGAGTCTGCACACCAAGGAACAGAGCCAACGACATGTTGAGCAATATATAAGCAAGATATAATTAAAACATAATATGCATCAAATGTAAGAGTAATAACAGGACATAATCAGGCGAATACAAGGAACAGAACTAGGCATAAAGCATGAGTATAAAAAAAAAAAACCAACAGAATCAATAACAGTATTCCTAGCAATACTAACAATCACCACTACCAAATGTCATGTAATGCACAAGAGGGAGACTCTGTGGATGTCCAAGCCACCTCACGGGGTACCAGTAACAATCCTATCCGGACTACTGATACCAAAGTCCGGCTCCAGGGGGATCCAAGCTCCCAATCCTGGGAATAGTAGCACAGTCCAAGCCCACTCCTAACTATTCAACGCCATGGACGCCGTCCAAAGCCGACTGCCCACCCCAATGTTCGAGTAACCAGCCCATCCATAAAACCCTAAACTGCAGCTGACTATGATATACAATGATAATAATAATAATAATAATAAAGTGGTGTTGACACAAGGAAAACCAAGACAAGAAAATCTGGCTAGTTCAACAAACAAGACATGTTCATAGGGATTATCTCATTCAAACCAATACAAGACAAGTCCAAACCCATGATAATCACTTCAGTCTTGCCAGTCATGTTTATCAATTACACGACACAGGGTCCTATGGTACACTCTAAGTCAGGTCCTTGTCCTAATTCTACAAGAGTTTATGTTTCATAATTAATTAGGTGTTTTATGCCGAGAGAGTGTACAAAGAAACAGGACCAACGGATATGATTAACAAATCAAGGAGATATTACAATCCAATCCTAGGCAAGTGTTGTCATCCCTGTACCATATATGTTTTAACGGAGTGCGTGGGAAATTCGAATCAACGATGCTTATAAAGAAATTCCTGGGTGTACAATCATGTTGAACATCGATTGGATTCAATTCCCTACGCATTTGGTTAAACCATATACCATACACGAATACCTAAACAGCCCATCGAAGCACACCAAGCCACGTGCTACGATTTCAAAACCCCATTAATGGTCACGTGAGACTAGGTTCATATTTGCCAATATCTAAGGTCCAAACCTATGTTAACAAGTCTCATTTCCAATAAAACATGAATTGAATCATTAATCTGAGTAATTTTCCCACTTTCCGATCTCTGATTGTTATAAAACCAGAACCATTGGATTCTACATTTCAAGAGCTTTCCAACGGTATATTATACGTAAAATTCTGATGAACGGATTAAACGTTATGACCTTTAGAAATTCCCTTTTTATATATATACATTATTTAATGCGCGACGGACTGTACGTACATCTGATTCGTCGTACGGACGTTTCCAGCATCATCAAAGTCAGAAGCCAGTTCTTAATTAACTCCCTTCCAAAAGTTCACCTGCACATAACTGAGCCATCGTGCTCCCCCAATAATCCATTTCATCCATCATCATTTCCACTTACATCAATTAACAATAATAAAAAAAAAGATTACCCAAAACTATTTTAACATATTAACCCCAAATTAATAATAGAATAGGCTTGGGATTTAGGGTAATCTAACAAGATAAGACAGTCAATTAATAATAAACATACATACATGCTTAATTATAAAATGCAAATCTACTTGCCTCAACCAAGAAGAAGATTGGAATTAGGGAAATCTGAGGAGAAGCCTTACTACTGCGAAAACCTCGATCTACCCCGACCAAACGCAACCTAACACGCAAAGGAGAAGAAAAGAAAGGAAAATATTGAGATCTAACCTAAATCTAAACCAAAGAGGAATGATTGAAAAGATGAAAGTGAGGGAAATCTTACCAAACTGATGTCAATGGAAAGAGGAGATCGCGAGGAAGAAGATGAGCGGCTCGGATCTTCGAGATGGTCTTTCTGGGAAAGAGTTCTGGAGCCTTGGGAAATGAGGAAGAAGAAGAGGGCTGCTGGAGTTCTCGTTCGTTGCAGAGAAAGAAAAGAGATTAGGGTTAATCTCTTGTTTAAGAAGAAGGGAGAAGGAAAAGACTAAGCTGCCCCTAAGTGGGTCCGGAGAAGAAATGAATTATTAGAAGGGTTTTTGGTCGTCGGATCGCAACGAGCCAGCAGACAAAATTGATCAACGCGACGAGACCTTTCCAACGAAACCAAAATCACGGCGATAGGAATTTTTCCGGAAAACACTCAATTTTTCCCTAATTTGCAAACTACCCCCTACTAGGGTCAAACGAACTCGGAATAGCACGAAACTTCGCAGGCACTATTCTAATGTTAAAAGAAACTCGCTCACCATCTAAACCCACTTAAATATCTAATAAAACAATAATTATAATAATATCAAAATAAATGGGTTAACGGGCCGGTTATTGGGCCCAACTGACCCAGTAACGTCGCGGACCTTACAGAGATGGCTATGGTCCGTAATGCGGAGTACAAACGGCGCATGGCAAGGTACTACAACTTGTGGGTGAAGCCTCGTTCCTTTCAGCCGGGAGACCTAGTCCTTAAAAAGGTGATCCTCGCCACATAGGACTCTCGCAAAGGAAAGCTGGGACCAAACTGGGAAGGGCCGTACCTCATAACAGAAGTAGTAAGGCCAGGCACCTATAGAATCCAATATTCTGAAGGAAACGTCTTACTTCATCCATGGAACGCGGAACATTTGAAGAGGTACTATCAGTAAAATTCTAAGGAAGTCAGAGTAGTGAGGGTGTGGGGCCTGATTTGATTTCTTTTTGGATTTTTTCAAGTGATACTGTTTAAACAATAAGCAATGAATGAATAAAATGTTATGCAGAAAAGATCCTTGCATTTCCATTCAATTTTCAAAAAGTTAGTTTGTAAACTACCATTCAAAAAAAAAAAAAAAAATGTACAGCAAAAGCCCCTGGCCCTTAATCACTCTCATGGCTGTCCCCATCGTCCTCGTCATCATCCTCGCCATCATCCTCGTCCTCAGCATCATCATCATCATCATCCGAGCTACCACTGCTGTCATCAGGCGCCTCAGTAGGCACGAAGCCTGAGAAATCAATATCTGGGAAAACAACAGAGATCTTCCCTCGGAGTTCTTTACAGCCATCAATAAAGGCATCAGCGAGACCATTCGCTAACTCTTTCTCAGCCAGGATAGCCCTCTCCTTAGCCTGAGAAGCTCTCTCATGAGCCACCTTCATATCTGTCTCCACAACTGTCGCGACCCCGGACCGAGTGCCCGGGCCCCGTCGCGACTGTGAAGTTGTGGTGATTGATTGTAAGATGATTAAACCTCCCACTGGTTCCCGCGGTGAGGGTTCCGAAACACACAAGGAACAACCAACTCACACGATCAAGTATGCGGAAGCGCGTGGCAAATCACATCATAATAAATCATGACAGGATATGATCATAAATGTCATCGAGACTAAAATATCAGAAAGGAGACATAACAAGGCATTCCCATAATAGTTCAAGTTGCAAAGTTAACAAAGTATGTTAAGTTATTACAATCCCAAAATAAGAGGCCAACAAAGGCCAATACAATACCAAAAGTATATAAACCCAAAAAGTGATACATCGGAACTCATGACCATGACCCGTCCCAACGTCTAGATGACGTCGTCGGGTTGCCACTCGCGAGCTAAGGTAGGCTCAACAGCCTCCTCCTGGCACTCCTCCTCAAAGGGGTAACCTCCTGCACCCGGTCACCAAAAATACAAGCATCAAACACGACGGTTTGGCAAGAAATCAATTTAAGCTAGAGCATGAATAAGAATGTTTAATCGAAAACATATAAAATAATTTATTAAATCAAGAACGAATACTTGACTGAAGAACATTTCAGAATTTATGACAAACTAGCATGCTTACATAATATATCATGAATCGTAAATCCACAAAGAGCCCATCCTTTCTCTATCATTTGTAATGAAAAGAGTAAGCACGCACGACAAGCACAAATATACATAGTATAACACGACACGATTCCCACAAATACGGGATTCCGTCCGCGGAACCGGACACGCACGATGTGTAATAAATACACGCCTAATCTGCAGTTAGTTCACATGTTTAAGGACCCCCAGACAGTGGATCAGACTGAAAGGGCAGTCCAAGCTCTGTGGTGTTCACTTGGGTTCATGAATGCACAAATCACGCAAAACACGATTCAAACATATCGAAATTAAAAGGGGAAATCACTTGTCACAACAAGACAAGGCACGACTAGCAAAATGCATAATATATATGCTCATAACTTAATAAGTGATCCCCATTTCATGCTTGAAACAAATCTTAGAACAAGCTTAAAAACTTGACTTCGAAGCGAGTACACGATATAACTTGCGGTATTAAACCAACGTTCAAAACACGATAATTTTATCAAGTACATGCTTAGGCTATTCATTGACCCTTGTGTGATTGGAACTCTATTATAAAAATATAAGGACTGGTGTCCCCGAAGTTGGTACATATTATGGAGTTCCATTCACACAATGTCAAATTAAAGTCCTTAATATAGCCTAGTTTTCAAATTTTAAAAAAATATGCAAATGGGTAAAAATCCTCCCAAAAAGGGGAAAATTCCAGTTGGGCCGGTCGATCTTGCTCTTGGCCAGTCGACCGCATACACAGTGAGCCCGGTCGACCGGCCAAGGCCCGGTCGACCTGCAGTTGTAAATTAAAATGGTGCACAGTGTTTTGGTCAGGTTCCAGGGAACATGACCCTGTGTCACCGATCGACCGCGCCCCTTGGCCGGTCGACCGCGTGAACTGCAGAAACAGTAATTCCCGCAGTGCAGCAGGTCATCCAACTGGGACCAAACCCAGTGTGCCCGGTTGATCGCGCCCCTTGGCCGGTCGACCGTGTGAACTACGGAAACAGAACCCAGTTCTGATTTCTGCAGTCAGTGGTCCATCCATTTCTTCCTTCTTTTTCTACATTCTTTCCAACCTGATTAGCAAATTTGATACATGAATATAACAAGCTATCAAGGCTCACATTGATGCATTATTTCAAACTTAATCAAGCCATTAACATAAAAACCCATTTCATAAACCTTCAATCCCATTCTTATCATAACAAATCCAAACTTCAAAAAGGATAAGGCTTAATTAAAAATGATGAAATTTGAAAGTTTGGAAAGTTATTTGACATGCTTGCAATTTCTAAGGTAAAACCACAACATGAAAATCTAGTAAAACAAAGCATTAATACCAAATAACAAATCCATGTACACACATGCACAATAACTTAAAGAGATTACTTGCCTTAGCCAAATGCTAACAAAACTCTTCTTCAAGTACTCCTACTCAAGAGCCAAGCCAAGAACTACAAAAATCCCATGAAAGCCATTCAAAAACTCACCCAAAAATGCAACCAAGCAACCCATTTCGAAATGGGTGTTGAAAGTTAGAAAAACATGATCTTTAGGAGTCAAAAGAACTCCATCGAAGAGATGGGTTGGAGCTCTTACCTAGAGATGCCCAAACAAGATGCAAAGAAGGAAATGGAGATCTTTCCCAACAAGAAACTTCAAGAAAATGGTATCAATGGAAAGCTTGGGATGAGAGGAAGAAGATGATGGTTTTGGAATCTCTTGTGGAGATCTCTAGCTCATGCTTTCAAGAGGAGAAGATGAAGCGGAAAGGAGGGTTTTTCAACCCTAGGTCAAGAAAAGTGTTGGGATTTGTGGAATGAAGAGAAAAAGTGGGGAAAGGGCTTAAGTGCTTGCAAGTGGGCAATTTAAGTGCTAATCTTGCATGAGTAAAAACATGGTCTTGCGGGCCTCAAATGAAGTCGACGAAGAAGGATAAAACGATCCTTGAAATATCTAGTTTCCGAAAAGTATATTTTTGACATGTTTTTGGGATCTTGAAAATTGTGTCCAGATTTAAGTGTGAAAGGGCTATTTTACCCTTTTTGGCCAAAATTTGAGTTTCTGGGCTACAAACACAGACGGGCTAAACACGAAAGTTGCATATAATCATAAAACCAATCAAATGAAATGAAATTCACGATTATAACAAAACCAAACACGATCTTCCCACGCTTGCACGTACACCTAGGCCTTCCTGAGTATGTCTAGTTAACACTAAACGTTCTCAAAACTCCCCAAAGCTATAACCATGACTAAGACTAATCATACTCTAACCCACGGTAACTAAACCCGATTAAGACTAAGCACACACTAAGAAAATACTATTGGGTTAATCCTGGGTTGGGGTTTGACATCCTCCACCCCTTAGGATATTTGGTCCACCAAATAAATCAAACTTTTACCTCTGGTAACAAGTGTGGGTATTTCCTCTGAACTTGATCTCTCAATTCCCATGTGGCTTCTTCTGGTTCATTATTTTCCCAAAGTACCTTGACCCAATGAATTGTCCGATTTCTCAGCTCTGGCTCCTTGGTATCAATGATCTGGATCGGCCTTTCCACATACGAAGCATCCTCTCGAATCTCCAAAGGCTCGTGTTGTAAAATATGAGAAGGACTAGACACATACTTCTTGAGCATGGAAACATGAAATACATTGTGTACCCCGGAGAGTTCCGGCGGTAGCGCAAGCCTATAAGCCATGTCTCCAATCTTACTCAAAATCTCATATGGGCCAATAAATCTCCTTGACAACTTGCCCTTCTGTCCAAACCTCAGGGTCCCTCTGACGGGTGAAACCTTCAAAAACACTTTGTCACCCACTTGAAACTGCAATTCTCTTCGGCGAGTGTCTGCATAACTCTTCTGTCTGCTACAGGCGACTTTCAAGCGTTCTTATATCAATTTGACCTTGTCACTAGTTTCACCAACTATAGTCGGTCCGTGAAAGCTACGAACACCGACCTCTTCTCAACAAACCGGAGTTCTGCATCTTCTACCATAGAGAGCTTCAAAAGGTGCCATACCAATGCTAGAATGGTAACTATTATTGTAAGCGAACTCACAAAGTGGTAAGCACTCATCCCATTGAACTTTGAAATCTAGCACACATGCACGCAACATGTCTTCAAGAGTCTGTATCGTTTGTTCTGACTGACCATCTGTCTGAGGATGATACGCTGTACTGAATTGGAGTTTGGTACCCATGGACTCAAGAAGCGTTTTCCAAAACCTAGAAACAAATCTGCTATCTCTATCCGAAGTGATGGAAACGGGTTGACCATGCTTACTCACAATCTCATCAACAAAAAGTTTTGCAAGTGGTGCCATATGCATCATACTACCAGTCTTCGTTAGAATGAAGTGGGCAGACTTGGTGAGACGGTCCACAATAATCCATATTGCATTATTCCCCTTCTTAGTATTAGGCAATCCGGAGACGAAATCCATGGTGATATACTCCTATTTCCACTCCGAAATCTCTAATGGCTGTAGCAAACCTGAGGGTTTCTGATGCTCTTCTTTGATCAACTGGCAAGTCAAGCAACGAGATACAAAAGTTGCTATCTCTCTCTTCATGTTGTTCCACCAAAATCTATTCTTCAAGTTCTGATACATCTTCGTGCTACCCGGATGCATAGAGTATCTTGTGTTGTGGGCTTCAGTCATAATCTCTTCCTTCAGGTCATCCACATTCGGTACACACAACCGATCACGAAAATACAATACTCCATTCACCATCTGGAAATCTGGACGTTCAACAATATGCTCCACAATCCTAGCCAAATCAGAATCTTGCAACTGACTATCCTTGATCTTCTGGATAAAAGTGGGCTCAGACACTGTCATATTTGCTAACATCACACCCAACTCTAGGGTCTGCACTTCAACACCTAGCTCTTCAAACTGCTGAAGAACACTGGCTCCTCTCAAGCTAGCCATGATCCTTGACTTCCTGCTCAATGCATCAGCTACAACATTCACTTTGCCTGGATGATACTTGATTGGAAAGTCATAATCTTTGATGTATTCCATTCATCTCCTCTGTCTCATATTCAGATCCTTCTGCGAGAACAAATATTGCAAACTCCTGTGATCGGAATGGACTTCAAATTTCTCCCCGTAGAGATAGTGTCTCCACATCTTCAAAGTAAATACCACTGCTGCCAATTCCAAGTCATGAGTTGCATAGTTCTTCTCATGATCCTTCAACTGCCTTGAGCCATAAGCAATCACCTTGCCATCTTGCATCAACACACAACCTAGTCCCACATTAGAAGCATCTGTAAAAACAATGAATCCACCGCTGCCCGATGGTAATGTGAGGATTGGAGCTGTGGTTAATCTTCTCTTCAACTCTTGGAAACTTGTTTCACACTGTTCTGTCCACACAAACGGGACATTCTTCCGGGTCAATGTAGTCAATGGTGCTGCAATTGACGAGAAGCCTTGAACAAATCTTCGATAGTAGCCTGCTAACCCCAAGAAACTCCTGATTTCAGTCACACTGCTCGGTCTCTTCCAATCAACTACTGCTTTTATCTTGGCTGGATCAACTGCTAAACCTTCTTTCGAGATGATGTGGCCTAGAAAGGCGACCTGCTCTAACCAGAATTCACATTTACTGAGTTTTGCATACAACTGGTTATCTCTCAAAAGCTGCAATAATGTCCTCAAGTGTTCTTCATGATCCTCTCTACTCTTGGAATACACGAGGACGTCATCAATAAACACTACTGCCAAGTGATCCAAGTACTGTGCAAACACTTTGTTCATAAAAGCCATGAAGACAGCTGGTGCATTGGTCAATCCAAATGGCATTACTAGAAACTCATAATGCCCATACCTCGTTTGAAAAGCCGTTTTCTGCACATCCGAGTCTCTAACTCTCAACTGATGATACTCAGATCTCAAATCTATCTTGGAAAAGTATGCTGCTCCTTGCAATTGATCGAACAATTCATCTATCCTTGGCAAAGGGTACTTGTTCTTGACAGTCACCTGATTCAGTTTTCTGTAATCAATACACATTCTGAAGCTTCCATCCTTCTTCTTCACAAATGAAACCGGTGCTCGCCAAGGTGAAACACTTGGCCTAATGAAACCCTTGCTCAACAATTCTTGCAACTGAAGTTTCAACTCACCCAATTCTGCTGGAGCCATCCTATAAGGTGCAATTGAGATCGGAGTTGTCCCTGGAAGAAGCTCTATAGTGAACTCAACTTCCCTAATTGGTGGTAATCTAGGGATTTCTTCTGGAAAAACATCCAGAAATTCACACACAACGGGGATTCCCTCCACCCCTTGGGACTGTTTATCCTCCGTGATAAACCTACAAAAGCTTCACATCTACTATGAATCAGCCTGCTTGCCTTAAGCACTGAAATAAATCCTGCTCTAGACGGTTTTCTGATCCCCTGAAACATCAACCCTGCTTGCTCTCCTTGCAATCTGAATGTTATGATTTTGCTAAAACAATCCATGGTGGCATGATATGCTTCTAACCAATCCATGCCTAAAATGATGTGAAAATCATGCATGTCTAGAACAATAAGGTTGGCTGGTAAATTAATATCTCCTAACAAAACTGGACAGTTAGGGTAATAGGTTCTACACTCAACCTGTCTACCCACTGGTGTGGTAACAATCAAGATGTAATCCAATTGGCTATGTGGTGCATCAATCATCTTGACAAACATAGGAGATATAAAAGAGTGTGTTGATCCAAGATCAAATAAAATATGTGCTTCTACTCCACAAACAAGAAGTTTACCTTCTACCACGTCTCCTGCAGCTTCAGCATCTGCACGATTGAGATTGAATAAACGTCCTTGCTGCTGTGGCCTGTTCTGTGCCTGATTCTGCCTGCCTTGACCATTCCTATTCTGCCGAGGAGGACGAACATTCTGAGGTGGTCTGACTTGATTCTGAATTGGTGTTTGGTTTTGAGGAGCTGCTTGCCTCTGCTGCTGGTTCCTGGTTTGCTGATTCTGAAGTTGTGGGCAATCTCTGATTGCATGGTTCATTGCCCCACACTTGAAGCAAGCACCTGTGGCTTTGCGACATTCATGAGTTTGATGGTGTTCTTGCCACAGTGAGCACAACCTTGGCTCACTTGATTCTGCTCCTGCTTGGGTTTCTTGCTGTGGTGCTGTTGCCTCTGGTTCTGCTGCTGATAATGATGTTTCCTGTCTAGAATGATCATATTGTTTATGTCTTCAAACTTGTATGCCCGCTTGACAGCTTCATCATAAGTAGCCGGTGGAACTACTCCAATAGTATCTCTCATGATGATGGGATTCAACCCCTCCAAGAATTTGTTGATCTTCTTCTGCTCTGTGTGAATCAGATCAGTGGCATATTTAGCTAGCCTCTCAAATTTGGTGACTTATTCCAACACTGTTATGTTACCCTATTTGAGCTGCTGAAATTCAATAGCTTTCTGCCTCTTGATATGTGAAGGAATGTACTTGTCTTGGAATTGAGTCTTGAAAGCTGCCCATGCTTCTTCATTGGCCATAGCCATGTAAGGTTCCTTCATTGTCTGCCACCACTGATCTGCCAGCCCATAGAACAAGGAAGCTGTGAGGTTTACTTTCTGCCTCCCCGTACAAGTGAAGACATAAAAAATCTTCTCAGTGTTGGCCAACCAATCATCTGCTACTAATGGATTCTCCTGGCCTGAAAACTCCTTAGGTGCCCTTTTCCTAAACCTCTCAAACAACAGATTAGGGTCATGCTCCCTATTGTTGATGACAATATTAGGAGCTACAGGTTGAGCCTCATGCCTATTCTGGAGAACCTCCAAAAGTTGCTTCTGAACTTGAGCCATTTCTGCATCCTTCTTAGCCATCTGCTCTTAGAATCTAGCTTGTGCTTCATTGGCTTGCCTCTGTTGTGCTAACATTGCTTGCATAAGTTCTTGGAACTGTCGCGACCCTGGATCGAGGAGGCCGCGGCAGATGATAAAGTGAGATTATTTGAAAGATGATTAAACCTCCCACAGGTTCCCGCGGTGAGGGTTCCAAACAAACACACATGGAACAACCAACTCACATGATCAAGTATGCGGAAGCGCGTGGCAAATCACATCTTAACAAGTCATGACAGAATATAAACATAATGTCATCAAGACTAAAATATCAGAATGAAGACATAACGAGGCATTCCCATAATAATTCAAGTTGTAAAGTTAACAAAGTATATTAAGATATTACACTTCCCAAAATAAGAGGCCAACAAAGGCCAATACAATTCCAAAAGTATATAAAATCCCAAAGAAGTGATCCATCGAAACTCATGACCCGTCCAAACGTCTACATGACGTCGTCGGGTTGCCACTCACGGGCTAAGGTAGGCCCAACAGCCTCCTCCTGGCACTCCTCCTCAAGGGGGTAGCCTCCTGCACCTGGTCACCAACATACAAGCATCAAACACGACGGTTTGGCAAGAAATCATTTTAAGTGAAAGCATGTAAAACAAAGTTTAATCGAGAACATAAGGAAATACTTTACTGAACGTAAAACAATACTTACGAAACACTTTTCTAAATCAAAGACAAACTAACATGAATGCATAACATATATATCATGAATCGTAAATCCACGAAGAGCCCATCCTTTCTCTATCATTTATAATGAAAAGAGTAAGCACGCACGACAAGCACGAATATACATAATATAGCACGACACGATTCCCACAAATACGGGATTTCCGGCCGCGGAACCGGACACGCACGATGTGTAATAAATACACTACTAATCTGCAGTTAGTTCACATGTTTAAGGACCCCCATACAGTGGATCAGACTGAAAGGGCAGTCCAAGCTCTGTGGTGTTCACTTGAGTTCATGAATGCACAAAACACGCTAAACACGATTCAAACATATCGAAAGTAAAAGGGGAAATCACTTGTCACGACAAGACGAGGCACGACTAGTAAAAATGCATAATATATATGCTCACAACTTATAGAAGTGATCCCCATTTAATACTTGAAACACATCTTAGAACGAGCTTGCAAAACTTGATTTCAAAACAAGTACACGATGTAACTTGCGGTCTTAAATCAACGCTCAAAACACGATAATTTTATCAAGTACATACTTAGGCTATTCATTGACCATTGGTTGATTGGAACTCTATGTTTAAAATACATGGATTGGTGTCCCCGAAGTTAGTGCATAGCATGGAGTTCCATTCACACAATGTCTATTTAAAGTCCTTAATATAGCCTAGTTTTCAAATTTTAAAAGAAAATGCAAATGGGCAAAACTCATCTTAATCAGGGGAAATTTCAGTGTACCCGGTCGACCTGGCCCTTGGCCGGTCGACTGCGTACACTGTGAGCCCGGTCGACCGGCCAAGTCCCGGTCGACTCAGAGTTGTAAAATAAATTCGATGAACAGTATTTTGGTCAGGTTCCAGAGAACCTGACCCTGTGTCGCCAGTCGACCGCGCCCCTGGCCGGTCGACCGCTTGAACTGCAGGAACAGTAATTCCCGCAGTGCAGCAGGTCATCCAACTGGGACCAATCCCAGTGTCCCCGGTCGACCGCGCCCCTTGGCCGGTCGACCGCGTGAACTGCGGAAATCAGAACCCAGTTCTGATTTTTGCAATGCACTGGTCCATCTTTCCTTCCTTTCTTTCCTTTCTTTTCTACAATCTTCCCACCCTAATTAGCAAATTAAACACATGAATATACATGCTATCAAGGCTCACATTGGGGCATTCATTTCATACTTAACAAAGTCATTAACATAGCAACCCATTTCAAAACCCTTGAAACCCTTTCTTATCAAAACAAATCCAAACTTCAACAAAAGCAAGACTTGGTTAAAAGGTATGAAATCTGAAAGTTTGGAAAGCTATTAAACATGCTTGCATTTTCCAATGTAAGAACACAACATGAAAACCTAAATAAGCAAGACATTTGTACCAAATAACAAATCCATGAACACACATGCACAACAACTTAAATAGATCACTTGCCTTAGTCAATGAAAACAAGATTCTTCTTCAAGCACTCCTAATCAAAAGTCCAAGCCAAGAACTACAAAAGACCCATGAAATCCATTCAAAACTCACCCAAAAACACAACCAAGCAACCCATTTCGAAATAGGTGCTACAAGTTAGAAAAACATGATCTTTAGGAATAGAAGAAACTCCCTTAAAGAGATGGGTTGAAGCTCTTACCTAGAGGTGCCCAAACAAGAAATGAAGAAGAAAATGGAGATCTTTCTCACAAGGAAACTTCAAGAAAATGGTATAGATGGAAAGCTTGTCTTGAGAGGAAGAAGATGGTGGTTTTAGAATCTCATTTGGAGACTTATAGCTCTTGCATTCATGAAGAGAAGAAGAGGGGAAAAAGATGGTTTTCAGCCCTAGGTCAAGGGAAAGTGCAGAGATTTTGTTGTGGAAATGGGGAAAGGAAGAAGGGAAAGGACTTAAGTGCTTGCAAGTGGGCCCCTTAGGTGCAAATCTTGCATGAGTCAAAACATGGTCTTGTGGGCTTCAAATGAAGTCGACGAAGAAGGATAAAACGATCCTTGAAATATCTAGTTTCCAAAAAGTATATTTTTGACATGGTTTTGGGATCTCGAAAATCGTGTCCAGATTTGAGTGTGAAAAGGCTATTTTACCCTTTTGGCCAAAACTTCAGTTTCTAGGCTACAAACACAAATGAGCTAAACACGAAAGTTGCACATAATCATAAAACCAATCAAATGAAATGAAAATCACGATCAACACACAACCAAACACAATCTTCCCACGCTTGCACGTACACCCAGGCCTTCCTGAGTGAGCCTAGTAAACACTAAACATTCTCGAACTCCCCAAAGCTGTAACCATGACTAAAACTAATCATATTCTAACCCACGATAACTAAACCCAATCAAGACTAAGCACACACTAAGCAAACACTATTGGGTTAAATCCTGGGTTGGGGTTTGACATCCTCCACCCCTTAGGATATTTGGTCCACCAAATAAATCAATTTTTTTTTACCTCAGGTAACAAGTGTGGGTATTTCCTCTGAACTTGATCTCTCAATTCCCAAGTGGCTTCTTCTGGTTCATGATTTTCCCAAAGTACCTTGACCCAATGAATTGTCCGATTTCTCAGCTCTTGCTCCTTGGTATCAATGATCTTGATCGGTCTTTTCACATAAGAAGCATCCTCTCGAATCTCCAAAGGCTCGTGCTGCAAAATGTGAGAAGGACTAGTCACATACTTCTTGAGCATGGAAACATGGAATACATTGTGTACCCCGGAGAGTTCCGGCGGTAACGCAAGCCTATAAGCCACGTCTCCAATCTTACTCAAAATCTCATATGGACCAATAAATCTCCTTGACAACTTGCCCTTCTGTCCGAACCTCAGGGTTCCTCTGACGGGTGAAACCTTCAAGAACACCTTATCACCCACTTGAAACTGCAATTCTCTTCGGCGAGTGTCTGTATAACTCTTCTGTCTGCTACGGGCGACTTTCAAGCGTTCCTGAATCAATTTGACCTTGTCACTAGTTTCACCAACTATAGTCGGTCCGTGAAAGCTACGAACACCGACTTCTTCCCAGCAAACCGGAGTTCTGCATCTTCTACCATAGAGAGCCTCAAAAGGTGCCATACCAATGCTAGAATGGTAGCTATTATTGTAAGCGAACTCACAAAGTGGTAAGCACTCATCCCATTGAACCTTGAAATCTAGCACACATGCACGCAACATGTCTTCAAGAGTCTGTATCGTCCGTTCTGACTGACCATCTGTCTGAGGATGATACGCTGTACTGAACTGGAGTTTGGTACCCAAGGACTCAAGAAGACTTTTCCAAAACCTTGAAACAAATCTGCTATCTCTATCTGAGGTGATGGAAACGGGTTGACCATGCTTACTCACAATCTCATCAACAAAAAGTTTTGCAAGAGGTGCCATATGCATCATATTACCAGTCTTCATCGGAATGAATTGAGCAGACTTGGTAAGACGGTCCACAATGATCCATATTGCATTATTCCCCTTCTTAGAATTAGGCAATCCGGAGACGAAATCCATGGTGATGTGCTCCCATTTCCACTCCGGAATCTCTAATGGCTGTAGTAAACCTGGAGGTTTCTGATGCTCTGCTTTGATCAACTGGCAAGTTAAGCAACGAGATACAAAAGCTGCTACCTCCCTCTTCATGTTGTTCCACCAAAATCTATTCTTCAAGTTCTGATACATCTTCGTGCTACCCGGATGCATGGAGTATCTTGTGTTGTGGGCTTCAGTCATAATCTCTTCCTTCAGATCATCCACATTCGGTACACACAACCGATCACGAAAATACAATACTCCATTCACCAACTTGAAGTCTGGACGCTCTGCAATATGATCCACAATCCTAGCCAAATCTGAATCTTGCAACTGACTGTCCTTGATCTTCTGGATGAAAGTGGGCTCAGACACTGTCATATTGGCTAACATAACACCCAACTCTAGGGTCTGCACTTCAACACCTAGCTCTTCAAACTGCTGAAGAACACTGGCTCCTCTCAAACTGGCCATAATCCCTGACTTCTTGCTCAACGCGTCAGCTACAACATTCACTTTGCCTGGATGGTACTTGATTGGAAAATCATAGTCTTTGATGTACTCCATCCATCTCCTCTGCCTCATATTCAGATCCTTCTGAGAAAACAAATATTGCAAACTCCTATGATCGGAATGGACTTCAAATCTCTCTCCATAGAGATAGTGTCTCCACATCCTCAAGGCAAACACTACTGCTGCCAATTCCAAGTCATGAGTTGCATAGTTCTTCTCGTGATCCTTCAACTGTCTTGAGCCATAAGCAATCACCTTGCCATCTTGCATCAACACACAACCTAGTCCCACATTAGAAGCATCTGTAAAAACAATGAATCCACAACTGCCCGATGGTAATGTGAGGATTGGAGCTGTGGTTAACCTTCTCTTTAACTCTTGGAAACTCACTTCACACTGTTCTGTCCAAACAAACGGAACACTATTCAGGGTCAAAGTAGTCAAAGGTGCTGCAATAGACGAGAAGCCTTGAACAAATCTTCGGTAGTAGCCTGCTAACCCCAAGAAACTCCTGATTTCTGTCACACTGCTCGGTCTCTTCCAATCAACTACTGCCTCTATCTTGGCTAGATCCACTGCTAGACCTTCTTTTGAGATGATGTGGCCTAGAAAAGCAACTTGCTCTAACCAAAATTCACATTTACTGAGTTTTGCATGCAACTGGTTATCTCTCAAAAGCTGCAATGATGACCTCAAGTGTTCTTCATGATCCTCTCTACTCTTGGAATACACGAGAACATCATCAATAAACACTACTGCCGAGTGATCCAAATACTGTGCAAACACTTTGTTCATGAGAGCCATGAAGACAGCCGGTGCATTGGTCAAACCAAAGGGCATTACTAGAAACTCATAATGCCCATACCTTGTTCGAAAAGCCGTTTTCTGCACATCTGAATCTCTAACTCTCAACTGATGATACCCAGATCTCAAATCTACCTTGGAAAAGTATGCTGCTCCTTGCAATTGGTCAAACAATTCATCAATCCTAGGCAAAGGGTACTTGTTCTTGACCGTTACTTGATTCAATTTGCTGTAATCAATACACATCCTCAAGCTTCCATCCTTCTTCTTCACAAATAGAACTGGTGCTCCCCAAGGTGAAACACTAGGCCTAACAAAACCCTTGCCCAACAATTCTTGCAACTGAAGTTTCAACTCACCCAATTCTGCTGGAGCCATCCTGTAAGGTGCAATGGAGATCGGAGCTGTCCCTGGAAGAAGCTCTATAGTGAACTTAACTTCCCTAATTGGTGGTAATCCCGGGATTTCATCTGGAAAAACATCCGGAAATTCACACACAACGGGGATTCCCTCCACCCCTTGGGACTGTTTATCCTCCGTGATAAACGCTACAAAAGCCTCACATCCACTATGAATCAACCTGCTTGCCTTAAGCAAAGAAATGAACCCTGCTCTAGACGGTTTCCTGATCCCTTGAAATATCAACTCTGCTTGCTCTCCTTGCAATCTGAATGTTATGATTTTACTGAAACAATCCATGGTGGCATGATATGCTTCTAACCAATCCATGCCTAAAATGATGTGAAAATCATGCATGTCTAGAACAATAAGGTTGGCTGGTAGATTTACATCTCCTAACAAAACTGGACAGTTAGGGTAATAGGTTCTACACTCAACCTGTCTACCCACTGGTGTTGTAACAAGCAAGATAAAATCCAGTTGACTATGTGGTGCATCAATCATCTTGACAAACATAGGAGATATAAAAGAATGTGTTGATCCAGGATCAAATAAAATCTGTGCTTCTACTCCACAAACAAGAAGTTTACCTTCCACCACGTCTCCTGCAGCTTCAGCATCTGCACTGTTAAGGTTGAATAGACGTCCTTGCTGCTGTGGCCTGTTCTGGGGCTGATTCTGCCTGCCTTGCACATTTCTATTCTGCTGAGGCCTGTTCTGATGTTGTTGTTGCCTTGCTTGCTGCTGCTGTTGAGGTGGTCTGACTTTATTCTGAGGTGGTGCCTGATTCTGTGGAGCTGCCTGCCTCTGCTGCTGATTCCTGTTCTGCTGGTTCTGAAGCTGTGGGCAATCTTTGATAGCATGGTTCATTGCCCCACACTTGAAACAAGCTCCTGTGGCCTTACGACATTCATGAGTCTGATGATTTTTGCCACAATGAGCACAGCCTTGGCTCACTACATTCTGCTCCTGCTTGGGCTTCTTGCTATGGTGCTGAGATCTCTGATTTTGCTACTGATATTGCTGCTTCCTGTCTAGAATGATCATATTATTGATGTCCTCAAACCTGTATGCCCTCTTCACAGCCTCATCATAGGTAGCTGGTGGAACTACTCCAATGGTATCCCTCATGATTATGGGATTCAAGCCCTCCAAAAATTTATTGATCTTTTTCAACTCTGTATCAATAAGCTCTGTGGCATACCTAGCCAGCCTCTCAAATTTTGTAACATACTCCAACACTGACATGTTGCCCTGTTTGAGTTGCTGAAACTCAATGGCCTTCTGTCTCTTGATGTGTGATAGAATATACTTGTCCTGAAATTGGGTTTTGAAGGCTGCCCATGCCTCCTCATTGGCCATGGCCATGTAGGGTTCTTTCACGGTCTGCCACCACTGGTCTGCTAACCCATAAAACAAAGAAGCTATGATGTTCACTTTCTGTATGCCTGTGCAAGTGAAGACATCGAAGATTTTCTCTGTATTAGACAACCAGTCATCAGCTACAAGTGGGTTCTCTTGGCCCGAGAACTCCTTGGGTGCTCTCTTTCTAAACCTCTCAAATAGCAAGTTTGGGTCATGCTCCCTATTGTTGATAACAATGTTGGGAGCAACAGGTGGAGCCTCCTGTCTATTCTGGAGAACCTCCAGAAGTTGTCTCTGCACTTGTGCCATCTCAGCATCTTTCTTAGCCATTTGTTCTTGAAATCTGTTTTGGGCTTCATTTGCTTGTCTCTGTTGTGCCAACATAGCCTGCATGAGCTCTTGGAACTGATTTGCTGTAGGTATTGCAGTCTGATCATTCTCATTTTGGTTACTAGCAGAAGCATTGTTCGGTAGAACTCTTCTAGGAGGCATTGCTGTAAAACAAAATGTTAGTACACAATAAATATAGTCAAATGGTTTCCTAGATGTCACACTAAGCAATTCTAACGAATTCACGAACTCTCACCACGATCCTAAGATCTTTCTAGTTTCTTTTAAGTGCCTGAAACAAGTCCCGCTCTGATACCAGTCCTGTCGCGACCCCGGATCGAGGAGGCCGCGGCAGACGATAAAGTGAGATTATTTGAAAGATGATTAAACCTCCCACAGGTTCCCGCGGTGAGGGTTCCAAACAAACACACATGGAGCAACCAACTCACATGATCAAGTATGCGGAAGCGCGTGGCAAATCACATCTTAACAAGTCATGACAGAATATAAACATAATGTCATCAAGACTAAAATATCAGAATGAAGACATAACGAGGCATTCCCATAATAATTCAAGTTGTAAAGTTAACAAAGTATATTAAGATATTACACTTCCCAAAATAAGAGGCCAACAAAGGCCAATACAATTCCAAAAGTATATAAAATCCCAAAGAAGTGATCCATCGAAACTCATGACCCGTCCAAACGTCTACATGACGTCGTCGGGTTGCCACTCACGGGCTAAGGTAGGCCCAACAGCCTCCTCCTGGCACTCCTCCTCAAGGGGGTAGCCTCCTGCACCTGGTCACCAACATACAAGCATCAAACACGACGGTTTGGCAAGAAATCATTTTAAGTGAAAGCATGTAAAACAAGGTTTAATCGAGAACATAAGGAAATACTTTACTGAACGTAAAACAATACTTACGAAACACTTTTCTAAATCAAAGACAAACTAACATGAATGCATAACATATATATCATGAATCGTAAATCCACGAAGAGCCCATCCTTTCTCTATCATTTATGATGAAAAGAGTAAGCACGAACGACAAGCACGAATATACATAATATAGCACGACACGATTCCCACAAATACGGGATTTCCGGCCGCGGAACCGGACACGCACGATGTGTAATAAATACACTACTAATCTGCAGTTAGTTCACATGTTTAAGGACCCCCATACAGTGGATCAGACTGAAAGGGCAGTCCAAGCTCTGTGGTGTTCACTTGAGTTCATGAATGCACAAAACACGCTAAACACGATTCAAACATATCGAAAGTAAAAGGGGAAATCACTTGTCACGACAAGACGAGGCACGACTAGTAAAAATGCATAATATATATACTCACAACTTATAGAAGTGATCCCCATTTAATACTTGAAACACATCTTAGAACGAGCTTGCAAAACTGATGAGTCCTGAAAAGTGCACATTTTCATATACATTTTGGACCATTTTAATGGCTTATTGATATTAAATAGCTTTATTTAATGCAAATCATGTTTTTATGCATTTAGAGTCCATTGTGGCGCATTCATGCATAATTTGCTCAGAAATCACATTTTTTGCATAAATTCATGAAACCTGCCATTTTTTAGAGATTTATTTTGGGAAAGTCGGTAATTATGGGTGCATCAAGTAGGGTCCCATGCATCGTCCATTTAAATTCCTTACATAGAATTATTCTTGAATCCATTTATTTTAATTTGTGTAGGAGAAATCAAGGGAATGACATCTTTCATGGTGGACCCACATATCTTAGTATTTTTAAAGAGTTTGAAGAGTCAACAATGAAAAGCTAAATTTGTGATTTCAAGATCAAGAAAGGAAACTTCAGATTTGGTAAGATCTAATTCTTACAAAGTTTGAAAACTCAAAATCAAGAAAGATATTCAAGAAAGGAAAGTAAGCTAAATCAAAGAAGCTTGGAAGCAATCCAAAGATGGAAGGAGAGCCAAGATACAAGGAAAGAAAGATCCCAAGATCTCTCTAGATGCCCATATGGGTCCCACACACCCCATTGCACAATTAACATTCCATATGTGCATATTTATTTTCGGATTTTTCAAAGGCAGCAAGATTAAAATTGCCATAACTCTTACTCCAGCCATCAGATTAGTGCAATCTATACACCGTTGGAAAGCTCTTTTCAAGTAGATATCTTTAGAACCCAAGATTGTGTCAATCGGAGCTAAAACGAGGAAGATATGGCTTCTGGAAGTTGGTGCTATAATTTCTACTCGGGATTGCAATTTTGCACATGGAAAGCACAAAAAAAATCTCTCACTCACCTTGCTATTTCTTTGAAGACTTGTTGGCCAAGGAAAGGACTCTTCATACAAAGAAGATTGCATGCTACAAACTTGGAGCAAAGAAGGAAAGAAAGAGAGCCAAAATCTATAAATTGAAGGCATAAGCATCCATCTCCTCTCATGCTTGAGAATTGCTCACCTCTCACTCTAGAGAATTTCATACCATCTCTCCCTTTCTTTTCTTTCCATCTTGATTCACCAAGGGGTTTCTTTCCAAAGGCCATACCACCAACCTTGTAGTTTCAACTAGAAAGAGGGATTCTCAACATCCTAGTATGTATTCTTGTTTTTCAATGTTATATTCTTTGTAAAGAATTTTCATACTAGTAAATAAAGTTGTTTCTTTTAAATTGTGTTCTTGATTTGTGTATCTCTTAATATTAGATTTGTGATCCATGCAATAGGGTTAGTTCTTACTTTTGGTTAAGTAATTTTAATTGGCTTGGAATAAATACTAACAACTCACATTAGCATCCTCACAATATATCTTGTTTTCTACGGATACATGGTATTTTTGGAGGCAATACATTATGAAGTTAAAGAGGTTTGATCAAGAAAAGTTTAAGAATCCAAGTCTGAAATTTATTTATTAAAAAGTGAGGATTTATCATTCTCAACTTGGATTGACAACCCAAGGGGTTGAAGAACAGGACCCTAGGTTTGTCAATCCAAGTTGAAGAACGGGACCCTAGGTTTGCACTTCTAATTTTTTTGGGCCCAAGATTGAGAGTGAGATTTTAAAGAGAAACTTGCCACTTCTATTTTTTTACCACCTTTGATTTATGCATTATGTCTCATAATTTTTTTAGGTTGCATCATCATCATTCTTGTAGATTATTTAATTCAGGAAAGTTAAATCTCAGATTTGCATTTATTTAGAAAGTGTATCATTTAGATTCTTATCTTAATCTAGTGTTTAACTTAGGAAAGTTAATTGATTCTTAATCTAGTGTAGGTTTCTAATCTTAGGGAGTTTTATTTTAGATGGGTGATTTGTTTCCAATTTTGATTGATTTGATTTGATACATTGTTTTTTTAGATTTGATTATTTTTCATAACTTGTTTTATTTTCCAATTTCAATTGCTGGTTTTAATTTTAGGAAGTGATATTTTTAGAATATTTTCTAATTGGATGTTCTAATGTGTTTTCTATTTTGCAGCAACTTGATCTTTTTAGATTTAGGAATCTAGTTTTAGGTTTTTTTTCTTTCATTGGATTATATTTAATTTTAATTTAAAATAGGAATGATGAATGTACTTTTCTAGATTTTAGGCTAAAATTACATTTTTAATTTAGGGCAGGTACAAGTTGAGAAGGAATCTTAGTTTACATTGCTCCCTGTGGATCGACCTGGTCTTACCAGTTTACTACTACAATCGCACCCTACACTTGGGGTCCGATCAAGTTTTTGGCGCCGTTGCCTGGGAGCGCCATTTAAGGTAACTTTTCTGACTTTCCTTGTTTACATTGCTTTATGGGTGTGCTATTTTTTGCATCTTTCTAGATATAGGAGGTGCATGCATGGAATGTTAAACCACCCTAAATTGAATTAGGAAATTGCATGGATTGCTAATTAGAAAGGACACAGCATTGAATTTTTACAAACTTTCTAAGAATTGGCAAAGTTACTTTATTTCCCAACTTGTTTTAAGTCCTTGTGGAAGAAAGTAAACTGAAAGTGACCTAATTGCTGTCCTTGATCATCTCGGTGCCGAAGCAAAGCCTTGTCCAGAGTATGGAGACAGCTAGACTGTTCTAGGCAAGGGTCCTTCAAACGGGTCCATTCGTGATCCTACCCTTACCTGGGGGCTGAACTGGCCGGGTTGGTTGTTGGGATTGGTGTATGCCCTAAAGCCCACTGACTGCACTTTCATCTCTGTAACTGGATATTTATTGGTTATTTAATGGAATGACTTCTTTTTCTTTATACTTGTGTATTTGTATGGTTGTGTAAGGCCCATTGTTTTCTAGTAATGACTTAGGTGTGTAGTGGCTACACACAGTTAGGTCTGAGTCATGGACACTTGAAACAATAAACTTGTTCATAACTGAGAGATGGAGTTGGGCACTTCATCTTGGTATAAGTTATAATGAGATACTCTCCTGGATTCAGGGTGACTTACCTAAGTCACGGGAGGCTTTTCCGGATTTATCTCATTAGTGCATGTGTCATGCATTGAACAGGACCACTTGTAGGTGTGATCTCTAAAATAGTACTATCACAGAGAGAGATCAAATCACCTCTTGCTACTGAGTGACCAGTGCTCTTAATCTTGAGCATTTGTGGATGAACCGACGAAGTCAAGTTCTTGTGCTTTAATTCACTATGGGTGAGATCCTGTTCATGGGTCAACAGCTCTGTGTTTTGGGTGCTTGGGCTTGATTAGTTGGGACGTGCAAATGCAATATGGAATCTATGCCATCACATGATGGAATGATCGTCCCCTCAGAATTATCCGATTAATCATCAGAATCTAAGATCTTAGTATATGGATGTTCTATATGGATATTGAACTTGTGGGTCGCTCCCTGGATCAAGAGAATGATATCCGAATGATGATTAGGTCAAGGATATGAAATTCTAAGGTTGAGATGTAATCAAGAAGGTAGATAGTACATCGGTTAACCTACTTGATTATGGATGTTACATAGAGGGGCATTGTGGTCATTGTACTTGGTAGGTCAAAGACAATCGTCAGTTAATGATGAGCTTTATTTGCAATTTAATATTTGTCCCTGGAGTGCAACCATAACTCTCTAGTGGAATGAGTTAAGGTTAAAATGATCCTAGTGTTGCTATGGGGTTAGCATGGACATTTTGGTCATTTTGGGAGCCAAGGGCAAATATGTCTTTTGGTCCCTTCCCTAGCCACTTTCCTAGATTGGCAAGGTTTCCTAAATTGTTTAAATGTGTGGAGAAATAATTTTGAGTGTAAATTCAAATAGGTCCATGAAGGCATACATGAATTACATCTCTAGATAAATTATTTGGTGCATGGACCATAGTTAGTGTGGGCTAGCCAATGTGGTCCCTAGTTTGTGGGTCCCAAGTTTGTGTAGGCCCCATTACTTGGAAGGAGTTCTTTTTTGTACAAGTTTTCCTAAAGTTTAGTAGCTTTCTAATCCTATTTAGAAACTAAACTAAGAAAGGGAGAGGGTTGGACGTCCACATGTGCTTGGTTTCTTTTTTAGAAAGTTCTCTTGGTTTCCTTGTTCTTTAAGGAAAGGACTTCTCCAAAAAGGGTTTCAGCTATTATAAATAGCTGGTGGCTTCTCCTTGGGCGTGGAACACATCAAGAGAGAGAAGAGAGAAAGCCCTTGGGCGTGGAGATAGAGAGAGCAACCAGCCACTCTTTTGGACGTCCACTGCACTATTTTTCTCTTTGCTGGTCCTGTTTTTCTTCCTGCAGAAAAACCCATATCAGATCTGAGTCCTACACTTCAGATCAAGGAAAAATAGTTAGAAGGAAACCTGGTTGTGTTCCCACCAACACTAACCAATCAGATTAGTAGAAAGGGGAATAGAGGAGAAGACTAGAAGAAAGATTACTGCAGAAATTCCAGCAAGGTGTGCTGAAATTAGCAAGTTACAGATCTGAGTTTTTTGATTCAGATTTCAGAGTTTTTCTAGCCCAGGAACATCAGGTATATGTTCTCCTTTGTATCTTCTTTATTTTCACACAAGTTGATCATAATTGCATGGTGTTATTGTGTGATTTTCATGGCTGGTTTGCTTTCTAATTCTGATCCTAGTTAAAAGTTTTAAAATTCCAGCCATAGAACTCTTTTCTTAAAAGGAGTTCAGATCTGAATCACACTAGCTCTGAATCACACTAGCTTTCATTGGTTTCATAGGGCCGGGTTGGTGAACTTAGGTAAACTTTTCAACCTTAGGATATTAACTCAGTTGTTTCTTGTGTAGGGTAGGTTTTCTCATTTATTTTTTTCAAAAAAAAAAAAAAAAAAAGCAAAAAGAAAGTACAAGCCCTCTCCAGCTTGCTCACACCATTTGTGCATGAGCAAGAAGTCCAGTTGGCAAAGAGACTCAACACATCGGTTACAAAGAAGAGAGTCCCCAATCAAAGAACTTATAAGAATCTACGACTCTCCTCAATCTTTGAGTCCTTCGAGATTATCTAATATGGCGAGTGGGTCCGGTAGCAACCCCAACAATGGTGGGCATGCTGCAAATCCAAATGGGGACCACAACGGTGGGGAGGTGAACCAGCCACCAAGGAAATTATGTGATCTTTTGAACCCAGCACGACATACCACACCATCGTGCATTGTGTTGCCCGCCATTGCGGGTCAATATGAAATAAAACCTGGTATTATTCAACTTCTGCCCAAGTTTCACGGGCTAGACTCTGAAAGCGCATACTTACATTTGCGGGAATTCGATGAAGTTTGCGCTACACTTCAACTTCAAAACGTGGTGCCAGATGTGATCAAACTCAAACTATTTCCTTTCTCTTTGAAGGAAAAGGCTAAGGCTTGGCTCCACACACTTAGGCCTAATTCAATTAATACCTGGAATACCTGTGTCACCGAATTCCTGAAGAAGTTTTTCCCACAACACAAAACCAACACCTTAAAGAGGGACATCATAATGTTCAGGCAAAATAAAAAAGAGCCCTACTTTAAGTGTTGGGAACGCTTCAACGAGTTGATCCTTGCATGTCCACATCATGGGTATGAAACTCACCGTCTCATTGAGGTCTTCATTGAAAACCTCACTCCGGAGACGCGTCAATTTATTGAAATGATGTGCAATGGTCAATTCGACCAAAAAACACCCGATGAAGCCTGGGAATTTTTGGAATTGATGGCAGAAAATGCACAAAAATGGACCTCCTTTGAGGGGGTAGATCATTCCAAGGAATTGAATCGGCCTAAGGGTGGAGGTATATATCAAGTGAACAATCAAATCGACATCCAAGCCAAGCTTGCGGCACTCACAAGAGAAGTCGAGTCCTTAAAACTTGGGAAGAATAAGGAAACTGCCATGTTTTGTGGCATGTGTGCTTCTGATACACAGGGATCTGCGGATTGTCCAACAGTCCCAGCTTTACATGAAGCATTGCAAGAACAGGCTAATGTATTGAATACTTATCAGAAGCCGTTCAATGCCAACCATATGGGGAACACATATAATCCTTCATGGCGGAACCACCCTAATTTCAGTTGGAGGAATGGACCAAGTGCAAATTCAGAGTTTAATCCTCAAAGACAATCTAATGTGGGTGCGTTTGTGCCTCAACAGCCGAATACATCTTATGCCCCACAACCCCAGAATAAGTCTTTGGAGGAGACGCTAAATTTATTCATGCAGTCTCAACAGCAGTTTATGCAAAATTTGCAAAATAATCAACAAGCTATTCAGAGCAACCAGCAAGCTATCCAAAGGCTGGAAACATCCGTTGAACAAATCCAACGTACCCTTCAGGGTCAGGGGAAAGGAACCTTTCCAGCCCAACCCCTCCCGAACCCTAAAGGGCAGTTTGAAGTTAATAACATATCTGACCCCAGCTTTCAGGAGCATGTTCAAGCTGTCACTCTCCGTAGTGGCAAAGAACTTCAAGAGAATCCGAAAAAAAAAAACAACATGGCTCCTCGGATTCAAATGCTCAAATTGGAATAGACAAGGATGGTAATGATGCTGAGGCTACTGCTGAGACACAAAAAGGTCCTGACCCCACTACTTCTAAGCCGGTTGCCCCGTTTCCACAAAGATTGACCCATCCCAAGAAGAAAATCCCGAACCAAGAGATCCTTGATGTTTTTAAGGAAGTTAAGGTCAATATTCCTTTGTTGGACGCAATCAAGCGGGTTCCTGCCTACGCCAAGTTCCTTAAAGATCTTTGCACTGTCAAGCATAGGATGAGTGTACAAAAGAAAGCTTTCTTCACTGAGCAAGTTAGTGCGCTCCTAAATGGCAGCACACCCTAGAAATATAAAGATTCGGGATGCCCCACCATATCATGCAGTATTGGAAATCATAAGATTAATCAGGCTTTGTTAGATCTGGGTGCTAGTGTTAATCTATTACCCTACTCGGTTTATCAACAACTGGGGCTAGGCGAGTTGAAACCCACCAAAGTTACTTTGCAACTCGCTGATCGATCTGTAAAGAAACCAAGGGGGGTAATAGAGGACGTACTTGTGCAGATTGAGAAGTTCTATTTCCCTGCGGACTTCTATGTACTGGACACTCAACCAGTACACAACAACAATGCTCAGATTCCGGTAATTTTGGGAAGACCTTTCTTAGCAACATCAAATGCACTGATCAATTGCCGAAATGGAATGTTAAAACTTTCTTTTGGGAACATGACCATTGAGCTGAACATTTTCAGCTTATGTAAACATCCAGAGGATATTGACTCTAACCTCCTTGATGTGGATTGTGTGGATACTATACTGGAAGATGATCTAGAGGAGTGCGTTAACTCCCACATGGCGCTAATACTTGAGGCTGGGGAGGACATGGGCTGTCTTGAGGAATTGGATGATGACACTATGGAAGAAGCCCTTGCTGTATGGAGACCCAAGTTTGTGGAGCTTGTACCAACTGGTACACCTGCTGTTCCATCTCAGGTTAAACCACCTAAGCCTGACTTAAAGCCCCTCCCATCTAACCTCAGATATGCTTACCTTAGGGATGAGGAGACATACCCAGTAGTCATTTCTTCACTTCTTACTGAGGACCAAGAGGTCCAACTGTTGAAAGTGCTCAAACATCACAGAAGTGCAATTGCCTGGAATGTGGCAGATATTAAGGGAATTGACCCTTTAGTGTGTACGCATCGCATCTACCTGGAAAAGGATGCTAAACCATGTAGGCAAATGCAACGCTGACTCAATCCTACCATGCAGGAAGTGGTAAGGGCTGAGGTGCTTAAACTTCTAAACGTGGGTATCATTTATCCAATCTCGGATAGTCAATGGGTCAGCCCTACCCAGGTTGTCCCGAAAAAAGCCGGCGTTACTGTAGTCAAGAACACTCATGATGAACTTGTCCCCACCCGAGTACCCACAGGGTGGAGGGTTTGCATAGACTACAGAAAATTAAATGCAGTCACACGTAAGGACCACTTCCCTCTACCCTTCCTGGACCAGATTTTGGAAAGGGTAGCTGGCCACCAGTATTACTGTTTTTTAGACGGGTATTCCGGGTATAACCAAATCGAAATCGCCCCAGAAGACCAGGAAATGACCACATTCACACGCCCTTTCGGTACCTTCGCTTATCGGAGAATGCCTTTTGGGTTATGTAACGCTCCCGCCACCTTCCAAAGATGTATGTTGAGTATCTTCAGTGACATGGTGGAGCGAATTCTTGAGGTCTTCATGGACGACTTCTCTGTGTTTGGAGACTCATTTGAGGACTGTTTGAGCAACCTTGAAAAAGTCCTCACAAGATGTGAAGAAAAGAACCTAGTGCTCAACTGGGAGAAGTGCCATTTCATGGTTCGCCAGGGAATTGTCCTTGGCCATATTGTGTCAGAAAGAGGATTGGAAGTTGATAAGTCAAAAATTGATTTGATCGCCGACTTACCCATACCAAAAACCGTAAGAGATGTAAGGTCGTTCTTAGGACATGCAGGTTTCTACAGAAGGTTTATTAAAGACTTCAGCTCTATATCTCGACCTCTCTGTGAATTGTTATCCAAGGATGCACAATTCGAATGGTCCGAAGCATGCCACATGGCTTTTGAAAAATTGAAAGGCATGCTGACGTCTGCTCCAATTATGCAACCTCAGGATTGGAACCTGCCCTTTGAACTCATGTGTGATGCCAGCGATTATGCGGTTGGTGCTGTTTTAGGGCAACGTAAGGATAAAAAGCCTTACGTAATTTATTATGCAAGTAAGAGTTTGAATAGTGCACAGATCAATTATTCAACCACTGAGAAGGAATTGCTGGCAGTAGTCTTTGCACTTGACAAGTTTCGTTCTTACTTGATAGGATCCAAGATTGTGGTGTTTACTGATCATTCTGCGCTAAAGTATCTTCTTTCTAAGAAAGATGCTAAGCCCAGATTAATTCGATGGATCCTACTACTCCAGGAATTTGACTTAGAAATCAAGGATAAAAAGGGAGTAGAAAATGTCGTGGCCGATCATCTTTCTAGACTTGTCATTTCCGATCCTATTGAGCCAACACCGATCCAGGACAATTTCCCGGATGAACACCTTTTTGCACTAACTCAAACCCCTTGGTTCGCAGATATAGCAAATTATCTTGCAATGGGCAGCATTCCTAACCATTGGACAAAGCAAGATAAAGATTTGTTCTTTGCTGAGGTTAAACATTTTTTCTGGGATGATCCATACCTATTCAAGTATTGCCCAGATCAGATTATCAGGAAATGTGTTCCGGATAATGAGATTCCTAGTGTCATCTCTTTTTGTCACTCACAGGCCTGTGGGGGTCATTTTTCCGCTAAAAAGACATCATGCAAAATCATGCAATGCGGTTTTTACTGGCCCACACTATTCAAGGATGTTCATGAATTTTGCAAGACCTGTGAGCGATGCCAAAAATTGGGCAATATTTCAAAAAGAAACATGATGCCTTTGAACCCAATTTTGGTAGTGGAACTTTTTGATGTTTGGGGCATAGATTTTATGGGACCATTTCCTCCTAGTTTTTGCTTTATTTACATCTTGGTTGCTGTTGATTATGTTTCAAAATGGATCGAAGCTATTCCTTGCCGGCATAATGATGCCAAGACTGTTCAAAGATTTTTAAAAGAAAATGTATTTTCACGGTTTTGGAACCCCTCGTGCCATCATAAGTGATGGGGGATCGCATTTTTGTAATAGAAATTTTGAGGCCCTGATGAAGCAATATGGGATAACCCATAAAGTGGCCACCCCTTATCATCCGCAGACCAGTGGGCAGGTAGAGGTCTCAAATCGTGAAATCAAGAGAATTTTGGAGACAACAGTGAACCCGAATCGCAAAGATTGGTCCAACCGACTGATTGATGCATTGTGGGCTTATCGAACAGCATTCAAAACCCCAATTGGAATGTCTCCATACCGGCTGATCTATGGGAAAGCTTGCCACCTTCCGGTGGAACTTGAGCATAAAGCCTATTGGGCCATCAAACAGCTCAACCTGGATATGGATAAGGCCGGGTCCAAGAGGAAATTGCAAATTAATGAGTTGGAAGAGTTGCGCAGGGAAGCCTACATTAATTCCAAAATTTACAAAGAAAGGACAAAGGTTTTTCATGACAGTCATATCCTCAGGAAAACTTTTCACCCTGAACAGAAAGTCCTCCTTTACAATTCCAGGCTTCGTTTTTTCCCTGGCAAGCTTAACTCCCGATAGACAGGCCCCTACATTGTCAAGCAAGTGTTTCCATACTGTGCTATCGAGATTTTGGATCCCAAGGATGGCCATACATTCAAAGTAAATGGCCAAAGATTGAAGCCATTCTTGGAGATCACACCTGATGAGGAAGAAATTCCTCTTGTTGATCCTGTCTACCAGGATTAGTCAGCCCTAGATCTGATAGTGGCCCATTGGTGTGTATATTATGTATACTTAGTAGTTTAGGTTTTATCCTGTTATTTTTGTCGTTTTATCTAACTTTGGATAGGGTGGCAGCTCGAACATATCCCAGGTGCTTTCTATACTTTACCCTCCATTATCTTTTTTTTTTTATGCTCCTCATGTTTCATATGTTCATTGCATATCATTCATTCACACATCGAGGACGATGTTCATCTTAGGTTGGGGGGTGGGAACAAGCACACTTGTCCATCTTTAGACAAAAAAATAAAAATAAAAAAAAAAAAAAAATTTTGTTATTTTGTTGGTTCTTAAAAATATAAATATAAATATATATAAATAATAAAAGGAAATTTCGAGAGGATTTTTATGAAACAAAGATACCTTGAACTTTGGAATTTTTGGTGCTTTGGGCAAAGAGATAATAATGGTTTACTATTTTGTTTAAGGAAAGGATTTTTGGAAAAAGTGCTGAATTTTGATCCCTCACTTTTACACAGTCTGTATACGTTTTCAAGGTTTTTGAATGTGAAGCTACGATTTCCGTTTTCTTTGACGATTGGATTGAAATATGATGGAAAACCAACCCTTAGTTTTACAATTTCCTGGTTCATCTGGTTTTGTTGTCCACAGAGCTGTTGAATTAATTCGGGCACATGGAAAGGGCTGCCTATTGTTGGGGACCGTTAAAAAAAAAAGAAAAAAAAAGGAAAAAAAATAAAAAAAAAGTGTTGAAAAGAATAAAAAGTTGTAACTAGTTTGGGTTCGTAGCCTTTTTAACCCGAGCCAGTAAGCCCATAGGGGTATTTACATACCTAGTGCCCTAAAGACATCTGTTTTGGGAGTCATTGGCCTAATGCTCGTTACATGGGTTAATTAGAAAGCTTAAGGGACCTAGGCATTGCATAGTCACATGTGTGTGTTTAAAAAAAAAAAAAAAAAGAAAAAAAAATTTTGCGGCCTTCGAAAAAACAGTGGTGCGAAAGCCGTCATGGTCGCCTTGAGAGGAATATTGTTTTTCGTTGCTAAGGTTAGGTGGTCCAGAATCTTGGATTGAAAATTGATTTCATGGGAATTTTGGCGGATCATTTGAAGCTTATTTGTTTTTACGTATACACACTATTTCACCGTGCACGATCAAATTAGCATGAATTCAAGAATTTCAGACCAAAAGATGGGATTTGTGAGCCGAGTTTCAAACTTGCCTTTGCTTTGGAAATTCCGAACAACGAGAATATCCGTTGTTTGTAAATCTTCCTTTGGAAATTCTTTTGAAAAAGTTCCTTTGATTATAATAAAGAAAAAAAAAAAAAGAAGAAGCTGAATTTTGTGGGTAAATTCACTGCAAACCCTCACGAGGCACAACTCGTCCACTAGGGGGAACCTAGGGGTTTAAGGGCTTACTGCATACGCTAAATGCAGTCGAGAGTGCCAGCGAAAGTGGCGTTGCATTCATTTTCATTTTCATTGCATTAGTTTTAGGAATAGGTATGTCATTGTGGATTCCTCATTTTATACGCAGTTTTTTGCTAGGGACTAGCAAAATGCTAGTTTGGGGGGGGGGGGGGGGGTTGTGATGAGTCCTGAAAAAGTGCACATTTTCATATACATTTTGGACCATTTTAATGGCTTATTGATATTAAATAGCTTTATTTAATGCAAATCATGTTTTTATGCATTTAGAGTCCATTGTGGCGCATTCATGCATAATTTGCTCAGAAATCACATTTTTTGCATAAATTCATGAAACCTGCCATTTTTTGAGATTTATTTTGGGAAAGTCGGTAATTATGGGTGCATCAAGTAGGGTCCCATGCATCGTCCATTTAAATTCCTTACATAGAATTATTCTTGAATCCATTTATTTTAATTTGTGTAGGAGAAATCAAGGGAATGACATCTTTCATGGTGGACCCACATATCTTAGTATTTTTAAAGAGTTTGAAGAGTCAACAATGAAAAGCTAAATTTGTGATTTCAAGATCAAGAAAGGAAACTTCAGATTTGGTAAGATCTAATTCTTACAAAGTTTGAAAACTCAAAATCAAGAAAGATATTCAAGAAAGGAAAGTAAGCTAAATCAAAGAAGCTTGGAAGCAATCCAAAGATGGAATGAGAGTCAAGATACAAGGAAAGAAAGATCCCAAGATCTCTCTAGATGCCCATATGGGTCCCACACACCCCATTGCACAATTAACATTCCATATGTGCATATTTATTTTCGGATTTTTCAAAGACAGCAAGATTAAAATTGCCATAACTCTTAATTCAACCATCAGATTAGTGCAATCTATACACCGTTGGAAAGCTCTTTTCGAGTAGATATCTTTAGAACCCAAGATTGTGTCAATCGGAGCTAAAACGAGGAAGATATGGCTTCTGGAAGTTGGTGCTATAATTTCTACTCGGGATTGCAATTTTGCACATGGAAAGCACAAAAAAAATCTCTCACTCACCTTGCTATTTCTTTGAAGACTTGTTGGCCAAGGAAAGGACTCTTCATACAAAGAAGATTGCATGCTACAAACTTGGAGCAAAGAAGGAAAGAAAGAGAGCCAAAATCTATAAATTGAAGGCATAAGCATCCATCTCCTCTCATGCTTGAGAATTGCTCACCTCTCACTCTAGAGAATTTCATACCATCTCTCCCTTTCTTTTCTTTCCATCTTGATTCACCAAGGGGTTTCTTTTCCAAAGGCCATACCACCAACCTTGTAGTTTCAACTAGAAAGAGGGATTCTCAACATCCTAGTATGTATTCTTGTTTTTCAATGTTATATTCTTTGTAAAGAATTTTCATACTAGTAAATAAAGTTGTTTCTTTTAAATTGTGTTCTTGATTTGTGTATCTCTTAATATTAGATTTGTGATCCATGCAATAGGGTTAGTTCTTACTTTTGGTTAAGTAATTTTAATTGGCTTGGAATAAATACTAACAACTCACATTAGCATCCTCACAATATATCTTGTTTTCTACGGATACATGGTATTTTTGGAGGCAATACAATGTGAAGTTAAAGAGGTTTGATCAAGAAAAGTTTAAGAATCCAAGTCTGAAATTTATTTATTAAAAAGTGAGGATTTATCATTCTCAACTTGGATTGACAACCCAAGTTGAAGAACGGGACCCTAGGTTTGCACTTCTAATTTTTTTGGGCCCAAGATTGAGAATGAGATTTTAAAGAGAAACTTGCCACTTCTATTTTTTTACCACCTTTGATTTATGCATTATGTCTCATAATTTTTTTAGGTTGCATCATCATCATTCTTGTAGATTATTTAATTCAAGAAAGTTAAATCTCAGATTTGCATTTATTTAGAAAGTGTATCATTTAGATTCTTATCTTAATCTAGTGTTTAACTTAGGAAAGTTAATTGATTCTTAATCTAGTGTAGGTTTCTAATCTTAGGGAGTTTTATTTTAGATGGGTGATTTGTTTCCAATTTTGATTGATTTGATTTGATACATTGTTTTTTTAGATTTGATTATTTTTCATAACTTGTTTTATTTTCCAATTTCAATTGCTGGTTTTAATTTTAGGAAGTGATATTTTTAGAATATTTTCTAATTGGATGTTCTAATGTGTTTTCTATTTTGCAGCAACTTGATCTTTTTAGATTTAGGAATCTAGTTTTAGGTTTTTTTTCTTTCATTGGATTATATTTAATTTTAATTTAAAATAGGAATGATGAATGTACTTTTCTAGATTCTAGGCTAAAATTACATTTTTAATTTAGGGCAGGTACAAGTTGAGAAGGAATCTTAGTTTACATTGCACCCTGTGGATCGACCTGGTCTTGCCAGTTTATTACTACAATCGCACCCTACACTTGGGGTCCGATCAAGTTTTGGCGCCGTTGCTTGGGAGCGCCATTTAAGGTAACTTTTCTGACTTTCCTGTTTTACATTGCTTTATGGGTGTGCCTATTTTTTGCATCTTTCTAGATATAGGAGGTGCATGCATGGGAATGTTAAACCACCCTAAATTGAATTAGAAAATTGCATGGATTGCTAATTAGAAAGGACACAGCATTGAATTTTTCAACAAACTTTCTAACGAATTGGCAAGTTACTTTATTTCCCAACTTGTTTTAAGTCCTTGTGGAAGAAAGTAAACTGAAAGTGACCTAATTGCTGTCCTTGATCATCTCGGTGCCGAAGCAAAGCCTTGTCCAGAGTATGCGAGACAGCTAGATCTGTTCTAGGCAAGGGTCCTTCAAACGGGTCCATTCGTGATCCTACCCTTACCTGGGGGCTGAACTGGCCGGGTTTGGTTGTTGGGATTGGTGTATGCCCTAAAGCCCACTGACTGCACTTTTCATCTCTGTAACTGGATATTTTTGGTTATTTAATGGAATGACTTCTTTCTCTTTACTTGTGTATTTGTATGGTTGTGTAAGGCCCATTGTTTTCTAGTAATGACTTAGGTTGTGTAGTGGCTACACACAGTTAGGTCTGAGTCATGGACACTTGAAACAATAAACTTGTTCATAACTGAGAGATGGAGTTGGGCACTTCATCTTGGTATAAGTTATAATGAGATACTCTCCTGTATTCAGGGTGACTTACCTAAGTCACGGGAGGCTTTTCCGGATTTATCTCATTAGTGCATGTGTCATGCATTGAACAGGACCACTTGTAGGTGTGATCTCTAAAATAGTACTATCACAGAGAGAGAGATCAAATCACCTCTTGCTACTGAGTGACCAGTGCTCTTAATCTTGAGCATTTGTGGATGAACTGACATCACATGATGGAATGATCGTCCCTCAGAATTATCCGATTAATCATCAGAATCTAAGATCTTAGTATATGGATGTTCCATATGGATATTGAACTTGTGGGTCGCTCCCTGGATCAAGGGAATGATATATGAATGATGATTAGGTCAAGGATATGAAATTCTAAGGTTGAGATGTAATCAAGAAGGTAGATAGTACATCGGTTAACCTACTTGATTATGGATGTTACATAGAGGGGCATTGTGGTCATTGTACTTGGTAGGTCAAAGACAATCGTCAGTTTATGATGAGCTTTATTTGCAATTTAATATTTGTCCCTGGAGTGCAACCATAACTCTCTAGTGGAATGAGTTAAGGTTAAAATGATCCTAGTGTTGCTATGGGGTTAGCATGGACATTTTAGTCATTTTGGGAGCCAAGGGCAAATATGTCTTTTGGTCCCTTCTCTAGCCACTTTCCTAGATTGGCAAGGTTTCCTAAATTGTTTAAATGTGTGGAGAAATAATTTTGAGTGTAAATTCAAATAGGTCCATGAAGGCATACATGAATTACATATCTAGATAAATTATTTAGTGCATGGACCATAGTTAGTGTGGGCTAGCCAAT
Source organism: Camphora micrantha (assembly GCA_003546025.1). NCBI lineage: Eukaryota > Viridiplantae > Streptophyta > Magnoliopsida > Laurales > Lauraceae > Camphora > Camphora micrantha. The sequence goes on from QPKB01000134.1 coordinate 60,063, forward strand.
GTGGTCCCTAGTTTGTGGGTCCCAAGTTTGTGTAGGCCCCATTACTTGGAAGGAGTTCTTTTTTGTACAAGTTTTCCTAAAATTTAGTAGCTTTCTAATCCTATTTAGAAACTAAACTAAGAAAGGGAGAGGGCTGGACGTCCACATGTGCTTGGTTTCTTTTTTAGAAAGTTCTCTTGGTTTCCTTGTTCTTTAAGGAAAGGACTTCTCCAAAAAGGGTTTTAGCTATTATAAATAGCTGGTGGCTTCTCCTTGGGCGTGGAACACATCAAGAGAGAGAAGAGAGAAAGCCCTTGGGCGTGGAGATAGAGAGAGCAACCAGCCACTCTTTTGGACGTCCACTGCACTATTTTTCTCTTTGCTGGTCCTGTTTTTCTTCCTGCAGAAAAACCCATATCAGATCTGAGTCCTACACTTCAGATCAAGGAAAAATAGTTAGAAGGAAACCTGGTTGTGTTCCCACCAACACTAACCAATCAGATTAGTAGAAAGGGGAATAGAGGAGAAGACTAGAAGAAAGATTACTGCAGAAATTCCAGCAAGGTGTGCTGAAATTAGCAAGTTACAGATCTGAGTTTTTGATTCAGATTTCAGAGTTTTTCTAGCCCAGGAACATCAGGTATATGTTCTCCTTTGTATCTTCTTTATTTTCACACAAGTTGATCATGATTGCATGGTGTTATTGTGTGATTTTCATGGCTGGTTTGCTTTCTAATTCTGATCCTAGTTAAAAGTTTTAAAATTCCAGCCATAGAACTCTTTTCATAAAAGGAGTTTAGATCTGAATCACACTAGCTCTGAATCACACTAGCTTTCATTGGTTTCATAGGGCCGGGTTGGTGAACTTAGGTAAACTTTTCAACTTTAGGATATTAACTCAGTTGTTTCTTGTGTAGGTAGGTTTTCTCATTTATTTTTCAAAAAAAAAAAAAAAAAAAGCAAAAAGAAAAGTACAAGCCCTTCTCCAGCTTGCTCACACCATTTGTGCATGAGCAAAGAAGGTCCAGTTGGCATAAGAGACTCAACACATCGGTTACAAAGAAGAGAGTCCCCAATCAAAGAACTTATAAGAATCTACGACTCTCCCTCAATCTTTGAGTCCTTCGAGATTATCTAATATGGCGAGTGGTCCGGTAGCACCCCCAACAATGGTGGGCATGCTGCAAATTCCAAATGGGGACCACAACGCGTGGGGAGGTGAACCAGCCACCAAGGAAATTATGTGATCTTTTTGACCCCGCACGACATACCACACCATCGTGCATTGTGTTGCCCGCCATTGCGGGTCAATATGAATAAATGACTGGTATTATTAACTTCTGTCCAAGTTTCACGTGGGGCTAGACTCTGATCGCGCATACTTAATTTGCGGAAATTCGATGAAGTTTGCGCTACACTTCAACTTCAAAACGTGTGCCAGATGTTGATCGAAACTCCAAAAACTATTTCCTTTCTCTTTGAAGGAAAAGGCTAAGGCTTGCGCTCCACACACTTAGCCTTAATTCAATTAATCATGGAAATACCGTGTCACCGATTCCTGAAGAAGTTTTTCCCACAACACAAAACCAACACCTTAAAAGAGGGACAATCATAATGTTCAGGCAAAAATGCAAAAGAGCCCTACTTTAAGTGTTCAAAAACTCTTCAACGAAGTTATTCCTTCCTGTCCCTCATGGGTCAAGAAACTCCGTCTCATTGAGGTCTTCATTGAAATCCTCACTCCTAGACGCGTCAATTTACAAAATGATGTGCAATGTCAAATTTGCACAAAAAAGTCCCGGCTGAAGCCAAAAAATTTTTGGAATTGTGTGCAGAAAAAATGCACAAAAATCGGACCTCCTCGTCGGGGTAGATCATTCAAGGATTGATCATCGCCAATAAGGTGGAAGGTAAATATGTCAGCAAAATAATACAGATCGAAAAAAGAATCACGCCAAGATTGCGGCACTCACAAGAGAAGTCGAGTCCTTAAAACTTGGGAAGGAATAAGGAAACTGCCGATGTTTTTGTGCATGTGTCGCTTCGATACCCAGGGAATCTGCGGCGATCCCAACAGTCCCAGCTTTAAAAGCATGAAGCTTTTGCAAGTCCTTTTGCTTAATTGTATGAGTACTTGGCAGAAGCCGTTCAATGCCAACCATATGGGGAACAACATATAATCCGCTCGAAGCGGAACCACCCTAATTCAAGTGGAGGGAATGGACCAAGTGCAAATTCAGAGTTTATCCTCAAAGACAATCTAATGTGGGTGCGTATTGTGCCTCAACAGCGAATACATCTTAATGCCCCACAACCCCAGAATAAGTCTTTGGAAGAGACGCTAAATTTATTCATGCAGTCTCAACAGCAGTTTATGCAAAATTTGCAAAAAATATCAACAAGCTATTCAGAGCAACCAGCAAGCCATATCCAAAGGCTGGAAACATCCGTTGAACAAAATCCAACGTACCCTTCAGTCGTCAGGGGAAAGGAACCTTTCCAGCCAACCCTCCCGAACCCTAAAGGGCCAGTTTGAAGTTAATAAACATATCTAACCCCAGCTTTCAGGAGCATGTTCAAGCTGTCACTCTCCGTAGTGGCAAAGAACTTCAAGAGAATCCGAAAAAAAAAAACAACATGGCTCCTCGGATTCAAAATGCTCAAATTGGAATAGACAAGGATGGTAATGATGCTGAGGCTACTGCTGAGACACAAAAAGGTCCTGACCCCACTACTTCTAAGCCGGTTGCCCCGTTTCCACAAAGATTTGACCCATCCAAGAAGAAATCCCGACCAAGAGATCCTTGATGTTTTTAAGGAAGTTAAGGTCAATATTCCTTTGTTGGACGCAATCAAGCGGGTTCCTGCCTACGCCAAGTTCTTAAAGATCTTTGCACTGTCAAGCATAGGATGAGTGTACAAAAGAAAAGCTTTCTTCACTGAGCAAGTTTAGTGCGCTCCTAAATGGCAGCACCACCCCAGGAATATAAAGATCCGGGATGCCCCACCATATCATGCAGTATTGGAAATCATAAGATTAATCAGGCTTTGTTAGATCTGGGTGCTAGTGTTAATCTATTACCCTACTCGGTTTATCAACAACTGGGGCTAGGCGAGTTGAAACCCACCAAAGTTACTTTGCAACTCGCTGATCGATCTGTAAAGAACGAAAGGGGGTAATAGAGGACTACTTGTGCAGATTGAGAAGTTCTATTTCCCTGCATCGACTTCTATGTACTGGACACTCAACCAGATACACAACAACAATGCTCAGATTCCGGTAATTTTGGGAAGACCTTTCTTAGCAACATCAATGCACTGATCAATTGCCGAATGGAATTGTTAAAACTTTCTTTTGGGAACATGACCATTGAGTTGGACATTTTCAGCTTATGTAAACATCCAGAGGATATTGACTCTAACCTCCTTGATGTGGATTGTGTGGATACTATACTGGAAGATGATCTAGAGGAGTGCGTTAACTCCCACATGGCGCTAATACTTGAGGCTGGGGAGGACATGGGCTGTCTTGAGGAATTGGATGATGACACTATGGAAGAAGCCCCTTGCTGTATGGAGACCCCAAGTTTGTGGAGCTTGTACCAACTGGTACACCTGCTGTTTCCATCTCAGGTTAAACCACCTAAGCCTGACTTAAAGCCCCTCCCATCTAACCTCAGATATGCTTACCTTAGGGATGAGGAGACATACCCAGTAGTCATTTCTTCACTTCTTACTGAGGACCAAGAGGTCCAACTGTTGAAAGTGCTCAAACATCACAGAAGTGCAATTGCCTGGAATGTGGCAGATATTAAGGGAATTGACCCTTTAGTGTGTACGCATCGCATCTACCTGGAAAAGGATGCTAAACCATGTAGGCAAATGCAACGCCGACTCAATCCTACCATGCAGGAAGTGGTAAGGGCTGAGGTGCTTAAACTTCTAAACGTGGGTATCATTTATCCAATCTCGGATAGTCAATGGGTCAGCCCTACCCAGGTTGTCCCGAAAAAAAGCCGGCGTTTACTGTAGTCAAGAACACTCATGATGAACTTGTCCCCACCCGAGTACCCACAGGGTGGAGGGTTTGCATAGACTACAGAAAATTAAATGCAGTCACACGTAAGGACCACTTCCCTCTACCCTTCCTGGACCAGATTTGGAAACAGGTAGCTGGCCACCAGTATTACTGTTGTTTTTAGACGGGTATTCCGGGTATAACCAAATCGAAATCGCCCCAGAAGACCAGGAAATGACCACATTCACACGGCCCTTTCGGTACCTTCGCTTATCGGAGAATGCCTTTTGGGTTATGTAACGCTCCCGCCACCTTCCAAAGATGTATGTTGAGTATCTTCAGTGACATGGTGGAGCGAATTCTTGAGGTCTTCATGGACGACTTCTCTGTGTTTGGAGACTCATTTGAGGACTGTTTGAGCAACCTTGAAAAAAGTCCTCACAAGATGTGAAGAAAAGAACCTAGTGCTCAACTGGGAGAAGTGCCATTTCATGGTTCGCCAGGGAATTGTCCTTGGCCATATTGTGTCAGAAAGAGGATTGGAAGTTGATAAGTCAAAAATTGATTTGATCGCCGACTTACCCATACCAAAAAACCGTAAGAGATGTAAGGTCGTTCTTAGGACATGCAGGTTTCTACAGAAGGTTTATTAAAGACTTCAGCTCTATATCTCGACCTCTCTGTGAATTGTTATCCAAGGATGCACAATTCGAATGGTTCGAAGCATGCCACATGGCTTTTGAAAAATTGAAAGGCATGCTGACGTCTGCTCCAATTATGCAACCTCAGGATTGGAACCTGCCCTTTGAACTCATGTGTGATGCCAGCGATTATGCGGTTGGTGCTGTTTTAGGCAACGTAAGGATAAAAAGCCTTACGTAATTTATTATGCAAGTAAGAGTTTGAATAGTGCACAGATCAATTATTCAACCACTGAGAAGGAATTGCTTGCAGTAGTCTTTGCACTTGACAAGTTTCGTTCTTACTTGATAGGATCCAAGATTGTGGTGTTTACTGATCATTCTGCGCTAAAGTATCTTCTTTCTAAGAAAGATGCTAAGCCCAGATTAATTCGATGGATCCTACTACTCCAGGAATTTGACTTAGAAATCAAGGATAAAAAGGGAGTAGAAAATGTCGTGGCCGATCATCTTTCTAGACTTGTCATTTCCGATCCTATTGAGCACACCGATCCAGGACAATTTCCCGGATGAACACCTTTTTGCACTAACTCAAACCCCTTGGTTCGCAGATATAGCAAATTATCTTGCAATGGGGCAGCATTCCTAACCATTGGACAAAGCAAGATAAAAGATTTGTTCTTTGCTGAGGTTAAACATTTTTTTCTGGGATGATCCATACCTATTCAAGTATTGCCCAGATCAGATTATCAGGAAATGTGTTCCGGATAATGAGATTCCTAGTGTCATCTCTTTTTGTCACTCACAGGCCTGTGGGGGTCATTTTTCCGCTAAAAAGACATCATGCAAAATCATGCAATGCGGTTTTTACTGGCCCACCTATTCAAGGATGTTCATGAATTTTGCAAGACCTGTGAGCGATGCCAAAAATTGGGCAATATTTCAAAAAGAAACATGATGCCTTTGAACCCCAATTTTGGTAGTGGAACTTTTTGATGTTTGGGGCATAGATTTTATGGGACCATTTCCTCCTAGTTTTTGCTTTATTTACATCTTGGTTGCTGTTGATTATGTTTCAAAATGGATCGAAGCTATTCCTTGCCGGCATAATGATGCCAAGACTGTTCAAAGATTTTTAAAAAGAAAATGTATTTTCACGGTTTGGAACCCCTCGTGCCATCATAAGTGATGGGGATCGCATTTTTGTAATAGAAATTTTGAGGCCCTGATGAAGCAATATGGGATAACACCCATAAAGTGGCCACCCCTTATCATCGCAGACCAGTGGGCAGGTAGAGGTCTCAAATCGTGAAATCAAGAGAATTTTGGAGACAACAGTGAACCCGAATCGCAAAGATTGGTCCACCGACTGATTGATGCATTGTGGGCTTATCGACAGCATTCAAAACCCAATTGGAATGTCTCCATACCGGCTGATCTATGGGAAAGCTTGCCACCTTCCGGTGGAACTTGAGCATAAAGCCTATTGAGGCCATCAAAACAGCTCAACCTGGATATGGATAGGCCGGGTCCAAGGAGAAATTGCAAATTAATGAGTTGGGAAGAGTTGCGCAGGGAAGGCCTACATTAATTCAAAAATTTACAAAGAAAGGACAAAGGTATTTCATGACAGTCATATCTCAGGAAAACTTTTCACCCTAAACAGAAAGTCCTCCTTTACAATTCCAGGCTTCGTTTTTTCCCTGGCAAGCTTAACTCCCGATGGACAGGCCCCTACATTGTCAAGCAAGTGTTTCCATACTGTGCTATCGAGATTTGGGATCCAAGGATGCCATACATTCAAAGTAAATGGCCAAAGATTGAAGCCATTCTTGGAGATCACACCTGATGAGGAAGAAATTCCTCTTTGTTGATCCTGTCTACCAGGATTAGTCAGCCCTAGATCTGATAGTGGCCCATTGGTGTGTATATTATGTATACTTAGTAGTTTAGGTTTATCCTGTTTATTTTTGTCGTTTTATCTAACTTTGGATAGGGTGCAGCTCGAACATATCCCAGGTGCTTTCTATACTTTACCCTCCATTATCTTTTTTTTTTTTTATGCTCCTCATGTTTCATATGTTCATTGCATATCATTCATTCACACATCGAGGACGATGTTCATCTTAGGTTGGGGGGTGGGAACAACACACTTGTCCATCTTTAGACAAAAAATAAAATAAAAAAAATAAAAAAAAAATTTTGTTATTTTGTTGGTTCTTAAAAAATATAAATATAAATATATATAAATAATAAAAGGAAATTTCGAGAGGATTTTTATGAAACAAAGATACTTGAACTTTGGAATTTTTGGTGCTTTGGTTCGCAAAGAGATAATAATGGTTTACTATTTTGTTTAAGGAAAGGATTTTTGGAAAAGTGCTGAATTTTGATCCCTCACTTTTACACAGTCTGTATACGTTTTCAAGGTTTTGAATGTGAAGCTACGATTTCCGTTTTCTTTACGATTGGATTGAAATATGATGGAAAACCACCCTTAGTTTTACAATTTCCTGGTTCATCTGGTTTTGTTGTCCACAGAGCTGTTGAATTAATTCGGGCACATGGAAAGGGCTGCCTATTGTTGGGGACCGTTAAAAAAAAAGAAAAAAAAAGGAAAAAAATAAAAAAAAGTGTTGAAAGAATAAAAAGTTGTAACTAGTTTGGGTTCGTAGCCTTTTTAACCCGAAGCCAGTAAGCCCATAGGGGTTATTTACATACCTAGTGCTAAAGACATCTGTTTTGGGAGTCATTGGCCTAATGCTCGTTACATGGGTTAATTAGAAAGCTTAAGGGACCTAGGCATTGCATAGTCACATGTGTGTGTTCAAAAAAAAAAAAAAAAGAAAAAAAAATTTTTGCGGCCTTCGAAAAACAGTGGTGCGAAAGCCGTCATGGTCGCCTTGAGAGGAATATTGTTTTTCGTTGCTAAGGTTAGGTGGTCCAGAATCTTGGATTGAAAATTGATTTCAGCGGGAATTTTGGCGGATCATTTGAAGCTTATTTGTTTTTACGTTATACACACTATTTCACCGTGCACGATCAAATTAGCATGAATTCAAGAATTTCAGACCAAAAGATGGGATTTGTGAGCCGAGTTTCAACTTGCCTTTGCTTTGGAAATTCCGAACAACGAGAATATCCGTTGTTTGTAAATCTTCCTTTGGAAATTCTTTTGAAAAAGTTCCTTTGATTATATAAAGAAAAAAAAAAAGAAGAAGCTGAATTTTGTGGGTAAATTCACTGCAAACCCTCACGAGGCACAACTCGTCCACTAGGGGGAACCTAGGGTTTTAAGGGCTTACTGCATACGCTAAATGCAGTCGAGAGTGCCAGTGAAAGTGGCGTTGCATTCATTTTCATTTTCATTGCATTAGTTTTAGGAATAGGTTATGTCATTGTGGATTCCTCATTTTATACGCAGTTTTTGCTAGGGACTAGCAAAATGCTAGTTGGGGGGGGGGGGGGGGGGGTTGTGATGAGTCCTGAAAGTGCACATTTTCATATACATTTTGGACCATTTTAATGGCTTATTGATATTAAATAGCTTTATTTAATGCAAATCATGTTTTTATGCATTTAGAGTCCATTGTGGCGCATTCATGCATAATTTGCTCAGAAATCACATTTTTTGCATAAATTCATGAAACCTGCCATTTTTTTGAGATTTATTTTGGGAAAGTCGGTAATTATGGGGTGCATCAAGTAGGGTCCCATGCATCGTCCATTTAAATTCCTTACATAGAATTATTCTTGAATCCATTTATTTTAATTTGTGTAGGAGAAATCAAGGGAATGACATCTTTCATGGTGGACCCACATATCTTAGTATTTTTAAAGAGTTTGAAGAGTCAACAATGAAAAGCTAAATTTGTGATTTCAAGATCAAGAAAGGAAACTTCAGATTTGGTAAGATCTAATTCTTACAAAGTTTGAAAACTCAAAATCAAGAAAGATATTCAAGAAAGGAAAGTAAGCTAAATCAAAGAAGCTTGGAAGCAATCCAAAGATGGAATGAGAGTCAAGATACAAGGAAAGAAAGATCCCAAGATCTCTCTAGATGCCCATATGGGTCCCCACACACCCCATTGCACAATTAACATTCCATATGTGCATATTTATTTTCGGATTTTTCAAAGACAGCAAGATTAAAATTGCCATAACTCTTAATTCAACCATCAGATTAGTGCAATCTATACACCGTTGGAAAGCTCTTTTCGAGTAGATATCTTTAGAACCCAAGATTGTGTCAATCGGAGCTAAAACGAGGAAGATATGGCTTCTGGAAGTTGGTGCTATAATTTCTACTCGGGATTGCAATTTTGCACATGGAAAGCACAAAAAAAATCACTCACTCACCTTGCTATTTCTTTGAAGACTTGTTGGCCAAGGAAAGGACTCTTCATACAAAGAAGATTGCATGCTACAAACTTGGAGCAAAGAAGGAAAGAAAGAGAGCCAAAATCTATAAATTGAAGGCATAAGCATCCATCTCCTCTCATGCTTGAGAATTGCTCACCTCTCACTCTAGAGAATTTCATACCATCTCTCCCTTTCTTTTCTTTCCATCTTGATTCACCAAGGGGTTTCTTTCCAAAGGCCATACCACCAACCTTGTAGTTTCAACTAGAAAGAGGGATTCTCAACATCCTAGTATGTATTCTTGTTTTTCAATGTTATATTCTTTGTAAAGAATTTTCATACTAGTAAATAAAGTTGTTTCTTTTAAATTGTGTTCTTGATTTGTGTATCTCTTAATATTAGATTTGTGATCCATGCAATAGGGTTAGTTCTTACTTTTGGTTAAGTAATTTTAATTGGCTTGGAATAAATACTAACAACTCACATTAGCATCCTCACAATATATATCTTGTTTTCTACGGATACATGGTATTTTTGGAGGCAATTACAATGTGAAGTTAAAGAGGTTTGATCAAGAAAAGTTTAAGAATCCAAGTCTGAAATTTATTTATTAAAAGTGAGGATTTATCATTCTCAACTTGGGATTGACAACCCAAGTTGAAGAACGGGACCCTAGGTTTGCACTTCTAATTTTTTTGGGCCCAAGATTGAGAATGAGATTTTAAAGAGAAACTTGCCACTTCTATTTTTTTACCACCTTTGATTTATGCATTATGTCTCATAATTTTTTTAGGTTGCATCATCATCATTCTTGTAGATTATTTAATTCAGAAAGTTAAATCTCAGATTTGCATTTATTTAGAAAGTGTATCATTTAGATTCTTATCTTAATCTAGTGTTTAACTTAGGAAAGTTAATTGATTCTTAATCTAGTGTAGGTTTCTAATCTTAGGGAGTTTTATTTTAGATGGGTGATTTGTTTCCAATTTTGATTGATTTTGATTTGATACATTGTTTTTTTAGATTTGATTATTTTTCATAACTTGTTTTATTTTCCAATTTCAATTGCTGGTTTTAATTTTAGGAAGTGATATTTTTTAGAATATTTTCTAATTGGATGTTCTCTAATGTGTTTTCTATTTTGCAGCAACTTGATCTTTTTAGATTTAGGAATCTAGTTTTAGGTTTTTTTTCTTTCATTGGATTATATTTAATTTTAATTTAAAATAGGAATGATGAATGTACTTTTTCTAGATTCTAGGCTAAAATTACATTTTTAATTTAGGGCAGGTACAAGTTGAGAAGGAATCTTTAGTTTACATTGCACCCTGTGGATCGAACCTGGTCTTACGCAGTTTATTACTACAATCGCACCCTTACACTTGGAGGTCCGATCAGTTCATTCGGACCTGAGGAGCGAGTTTGCGTCGGAACTGCATTTTAGTCAAAACAAACCCGTTCGAAAGATCCAGACATTGAGGAGATTGAAGATCTCCTACTACGATGCACCTCAATATGTGGGGCCACTGACCCATTGCTTATAGAAAACCAACATTCAAAGCTATGGTCCCAGCATTATGAAAGCATTAAAGGGCAAGTTTGGTAAAGCAAGAGAACATTTAGTGAGAGCCACTATGAAGTTTTTTTGTGATGGAAGTCATTCCTCCCAACAAGGCATCTTCTCCTCATTTCACCACCATGTTAGATGCAACTGCAGAACAGGTCGGTCTAGGTATAAAAGGCACCCACCCCTTATGAGATTGGCGCATGTCTGTGTAAACAAAGAGTATAAGGAGTTGCATGCTGGGTGTGCAAACTTCAAATGGGCATGAGGAAAGAGTTGCCACAGTAATGTGCGATGGTGGACGACCATCCATCAATCGTCATCTCTTTAATTTTCTTGTCTACTCGTCTAATGTGGCATGGTGTTTATCAAATCAGTTGGATGCAACTGATTACATCCAAGATGAAATATATTAATAAGTTATTATTAGGTATCAAGGAAGTTGGGGCAGATTTGTGTGTTCAGGTTGTTACCGGCAATGTGCAAAGCATGAAGGTTGCGGAATGATGTTTATGAAACAAAGGCCAAGGATTTTCTGATTCTCATGTGTGCAACATTGCTGGATTAATGCTTGAAGATATTGCAAAGGAAAAAATCATGCGCAAGTGATGGTAAGATAAAAAAGATCACCAAATTTTTTTATCAATTCATATAGGGACTCATTTCCATGATGAAAAACGTTTACAGACCAACCGTGATTTACATGGCCCTGGCATCACTAGATTTGCCACCCACCTTCATTGCTATCGAAAGTATTTACAAGTATAGAGAAATGACTTTCTCCGATTGATAAAATCACATAAGTTCATCAAATTCAAAAATGGGGAAAGAGGCCAAAGTCCCATTACTCTTGAAGTATGTAAAATAATTGAGTCCTAACAAGTTTTGGCCTCATGTGAAAGTGTGTTTTGAATTTTTATCCCCTACATAAAGGTTCTTCGATTGGTTGTGACGATGATAAGCAAACAATGGGCTTCTTACTATGAGGTCTGGAGAGATCAAAGCTGGCTATTCAAGCAGATTGTAATATTACAAAAAGTTTTGGAAAGATCATCAACGATCGATGGACGACAATTGAAACATGATTTACACATCGCCGATAAGTGAAGGCTTAGTTCCTATAATACTTGAATTGTGCTATACTTGTAATTCAACTCTCCATTCTCTCTCACTATATTAATTTATCAATAACTAAATTCAATTGGTTTACATGGAACTTCTTTAATCCCAGTTTACGGCATGACACGTCTAATGAATCCGTTCTCGGGATAAAAAATGTAATTGAAGACTGCGCAGAGAGTACAGATGAAGCAATTTGGGGCTACTAATCAGGTAGGATAATTAAGGAAAAAAAGTATATAACATTGTAATTTCTTTTAATCTATTTTTCTAAGTTAATGTCTTCAGATTGACGCTATACAATGTACTGCTGGATAGCTTTTGGAACGACGACTACGCGAGAGAGCTATCACACAGACCTATCCTGGTATTCCCGATTCGTAATTATATCTCTGTATTATTCAAGGAACTTATTATATATGTTATTGACTTCTAATATCATTTCTATTTTTTTTCAGCTGAATGGTGGTTGATAATGGAGAGAGTGTCCTACACTAGGCCATTGTATTAAGTCCTTAGTCAAAACAATACATCGTCTGTCCAATTGTGAAAGAACTGGAGCATCTTCTCCGTTTATCCACACTAGACCAAGAAATAGATTGACAATTGAAGTTAAATAAATTGTTTACATCCCACTACAACCGTAAACTCCGGAGCAGAAATAGAAGGAGAAGACAGTTCTGAGGATCATCGAGATTATTTCAGTCCAATTAATTTGAACTATATCTTTTCAGAATGAGGATTACAGTGTTAGGTCAATGGCTGGAGGAACAAGAAGAACCGTGTTAGACCAAGACCCAGAGTTTGAGGAGTTGATGGAGGACATTGACTGCGGATAGGCCTGAGCCAGTGAGGGCCGCAGAAAGGATAGAAGAAATAAACTTGACAATGCAATAGGGGCGGCACACCTGATACGAGTGAGCAAGGGAAAGGAGGTGGATGAGGAGATGTGAGTCAAGTATTTCTACTTACATCTCATAACGGAATATCCACCTGATTCTCCAGGGATGAGGGTCATTATAGAGATGATGAGCCTGTCACTTATGAGACAGTTGAAGCATTTTCTAAGCAGTCAAAAGCTCCAAATTGAAGCACTACATACACCAAAAAGCACTATATGCTGTTTAGCTTTTGGCAACAATAAAACTGAAGCATCATGAAAGAAAAGAGCCAATGAAAAGTAACTAATCAATTGAAGCAATTCATGTGCGAAGCAAATGAGACAATCAGAGGCCTTCAAGTTGAACCATCAAATGGAAGTTATCATTGTGAAGGGAATGAAGCCAATCAAATGTTTTTTAATGTTTCTATAAATTGAATGTATTGTAAGTGAAAAAATCTTTTGGTAGTTTGGTCTTTAGCAATTTTATTTTTACCTTTCTTATAACTGTTAGATTGTAATTAGGAGTTTTAAGAGTATCTAATTTAGGAGAGAGTGTGTTAATGAAGATCATTAATGAAGATTTGAGCTCTTTCTGATGTTTAGGGTTAAAGCTCATGATTAGGGCTCTCCTTGAAGGTAAGTCAATGTGATTAGTTTTAATTACTTCATGTTTAGTTTAAATTCTACCTACTTGTGTCTTGATTGATTAGTAATTTTTAGATCTATCTAATTAGCTATCTCTCTCATTTCTGCGTCTCTATCTTTTCACTTGATACTTGGATAATTTCTATTGATGCTTTATAGTTGGATTAAGTTATATCTCATAGCATGCTCTCGAACCCTTATCTTTGATCTTTTGTAGCTTTGATTTGATGAATTTATAGAGTAGCTAGATGATGATTTTGATGCTTGGCTTTTGATTTTTCTATACTTTACTCTATGTTTCATTCATCATCAAATCCAATTAGACAAGAGATTGCTAATTAGATTGTAGATTTGGGAGTTGAATTTAGAACATGCATTGATTTGGATTAATTACATAATTAGTATGTTTTGGATTGCCTATTCTCTTTATTTTGATTATTGTTAATTTACATAATTAATTTAATTTATTATTTCACTTCTTATGATGTTAGATTTACTTTTTACATCATTATTTTTAAATCCTACACATTTCACCACCAATTTTCACCTTAAAATCTCCATTGCACCACCATTCATCCGCTAGTTTAGTGTAGCTTATTAGATATAGGGCTTAGATCTAATTAATTTCATATTTTAGATGTTAATTACTTGTTTACATTGCATAGTTTATTAGTTTTAAACTATTCACTTCAATTGTTTATATTAGTTATATCTTAGCTCAATTCTATTTTAATTGGATTCATTGCTTGTTCCATCATCTTTCTGTGGGATTGATAATCCAGACTCTTGAGTCCGTTACTACTCGACTACACTGTACTCTTGCGGTTAAGCGTTGCACAAATAAGTGTTGATCATGTGTGCTCTTTCACCGGCTTTGCCAGAAAGAATTTTCCGGACCGTGTTAACAGTATATCATACGAAATAGGATTCTCGATGCTTTTTTCAAGTGTTATCCT
>QPKB01000135.1:0-73989 GCA_003546025.1 Camphora micrantha
TGCACCTTCTCTCCTTCTTCTTGCTTCTCCATCATCAAGCACCTCCCAAGCTTGCACCATCATCTCAAGAGATTCTATAATCTTCTTCTCCATTGCAAGGGCTCTCCATAGACACCATTTTGAAGGAAATCCCACCACTCCAAGACTCTCTTCTAGCTTGCATTGCTTCTTTGGAACACCATTTGGTAAGCTCTCTTCCTAATCTCCTAGATTAGTATTCTTCTAGCCTTAGAGAAGCTACATTTTCTATATTGGAAGCTCTCTCTTCTTCTTCATTGTTTTGACCCATTTTAGGGTTTGTTTTAGGGGTTTTTGGTAGAGCTTGTTTCCTTGACTTGCAAGAGTGCTAGAAGCTATTTTTCAGTGATTTGGGACTTGAGGCAAGTGAATGTTTTGACATTTTTACTTTTGAAAGAGTTTTGGTTGAAATGCACTTATGGTTTTACCTAAGGTTTTGATGCATTAATGACTTGTTTAGGTTGGAAATAAATGATCATATTCATGCTTGAAAGCTTGTTTTAATCACATATGATATTGCTAATCAGGTTTGGAAACAATGTAGAAAAGTTTGGAAAAAGGGAATGAACCCCTGCACTGCTGTAACAGAACCTGGGTTCTGTTACGCAGTGTACGCGGTCGACCGGCCAATGGCGCGGTCGACCGGCGACACTGGGACAGACCCCCCTGCAGAGCAACCTGCTGAACTGCGGGAGTCCCAGTTCTACAGTGCACACGGTCGACCGGCGACACAGGGGTCAGGCTCTCTGGAGCCTAACCAAAACACTGTGCACATTTTAAGTTACAACTCCCGGTCGACCTGGCCCTGGCCGATCGACCGAGCCACTGTGTACGCGGTCGACCGGCCATGGGCCAGGTCGACCGGCCCAACTGGAACCCTGCAGAAAACTGTCTTCTTCCCTATGATTAAATGGACTTTAGGTGGAACTTAGGGACCCTTTTGTGGGCCCATTGGACTTCTTTTGAGGATGGTTGAACCGTCATCTCCTCACGGTTAATCCGGTCGTATCGGTGCTTAACCTAGTTCAATCTTGAACGGAACGGAACGACGGGATATCCTTTCTTTTATCTAAACGCGAAAATTGGGCTGTTTGGGTATCGCGAATCCGTTTTCCCTTCGACGAATGAGTAGGTTGTAAGGTACTACTAGATTAACATTGTGCTTAGGATTCCATCCCTCTTAGGTTTTGTTTAATTAAAATACGATTAGGGTTTGAATCCCTAAGGTGCATAAAGAGCCCGGAATGTCTCTAAACTCAAGGAGTACCAAGTGATCATCACAATAGACATACGGGGTCCTTATCCACTTGATTTATATCGAATCCAGATACTTGTCCCGTATTTCAAGAAATGTGATTTATCATTCCCGAAAACACCGAAATTCGAACTAGAGCTTTTGCTAGCCCCGACATGCACTTCCCGTTTGAAAATGAAATTAGTGCTTTTAAGCACCCCGTCCCGCCCGTTTATTAAAGTGCATTAAACATGATTTGTACATGACTTGTTTTACATGATTTGACCTATGAGTCGGCACCACTAAGCTTGGCTTTCCTTGCCGGTTTGATCGACCGACTTGGAGACCCCTTCCCGTCCCGCCAGCTGCAGTCTTGGATCCCGCTACCCGGTTATTACCGTGGTCTTGTCCCGATACCCGGTTCGCTACCGTGGTCCCGTCCCGTATTGTATTATATATGTATATGTTACTTATGTTGCATCTCCTCACTTCGGTGACTGAGACAACATCCCGATATACTCTTGTCACTTCGGTGATAAAGGATTTAGCTATGTGTGGTTGCCATCTTGTCTGTTTTCCCGCTTCCTTGGTTACCTTACATGTTTTAGCTTGCATATGTATTTGGATAAATGTTTATCTTGTTTTATGAAACTAATGCTTTGACAGGTTTAAATGATTTTCAAGGTATTTTCTATACTGCTATGTCTTTTCATTCGTTTCCCAAACCGTCGTGTTTGACACTTGACTTTGGTACTCAGGTCCCGTTGTTGGTCTCCCCGAGGAGGAGCTCGAGGTTGCGGTTGGCGAACCGCAACGACTAGTTGAGTGGCACGTGAAAATCCAGGATCCTTACCCTAGAGGGGGGGTGAATAGGGTGATCTACACTTAATGACTAATTATGACCAATTTTAACTTCTTAACAATCAACTAGTCACATGTGATGATTAACATACAATATGCGGAAGCTTAAACAAAATAATCACCACAAAGCAAACACCACTACACAATGATTTATAGTGGTTCGGCCTCAATGCCTACATCCACTACCGGCTTGTGTCTCAACACCCCACCGGATTTCCACTATTTATGCTTTTGAAAAAGGCTAAGCAATAACCTCTACAATATGCTTTTCAAGGCTAAGCAATAACCTTTACAATGATGTTTTTCAAGGCTTAACATCAACCTATGCATTATGCTTTTATAGGCTAAGCAATAACCTCTTCAACCACAAGGTTGGTTATCTCTCTAAGTAGTGTCTAAATTACACTTGATGGAGATTCAATTAAGCTCATTACATTTGCCTCTAAAATAGGCAGATATGAAATTGAAAATCTAACTCACACAAACACTATGTGTATGCAAAGGTGTATGTTCATGATGTGTGTGTGTGATAACTTCAATCAAGTTAAAATTAAGCCCAATCAATATTTGCTTAATGCATTTAAAAGTTTAAGGCACACAAAAGATTTGATTGAAGTGAAATGCAAATCACATGTATAAAATACTAACTTGTTGATGATATGAAAATCAAAAGCTTACAAGTTGTATGAAATTAATTATATCTAAACATGTGATGCATGTGCAATGTTGTTTTCAAATACAAAAGATTAACTAAGGTTTAAAAGAATGAAAACAACAAAATGATTCAACCAAGTAAATGAAACATGTTATAAAAGAAATCAAATAATTTGACAAAACATGTTTTATAAAGTTTTAAAACAAACTTGGTTTGAAATCAAGGGTGAAGAATCCAATCTAACTTAAATCAAAGATTAAGAGAAGTGATGGATTCAACACATCATAGTTATCATGCTAAAAATCATTTACCAATAATTTAAACAAAGCATATAACATATGATTAATAAAAGTAAAGCTTACTTAGAGATTTAACTTCATTGATCCAAGCTTTAGCTTTACTAATGACCCCTTGGTCTCTCTTACTTCATTCCCCTTTTTCTTGCCTCCAAACACCTCAAGGATGGCTTAGATGTTGTTCACTTTGGCAAAGGAATGAGCTTCATTTTATACCCAAAAAATGCCCAACGGCTAGTGAACAGTGAACAGTGTTACTGTTCAAACGGTTAGTGAACAGTGAACAGTGAATAATATTACTGTTCAAACGGCTAGTGAACAGTGAACAGTGAATAGTGAATAGTGAAGTTACTGTTCATGTCACAAGCTAACTGAAGTCCTGTTTTCCCAAAAATGTATTTTTTAAAGTAATTTCTTGTGAGGACTTTTGGGCCATCAAATCAAGCTTAGAATCATGATTTAATTCAATCTAAGTTCTCTTAAAATCATGAAACATACAAAGCCAAAAATGATTTGAAACTTTTAAAACCATTGGCTAGCTTGATTTATAAAACTTCTTTTCAAATTAAAATGCATCCAATCAAAACATGCATGAAACATATGATTTACAAGATTTAAAACAATGCATGAGTAAATTAAGATTTCAAGTTTTCTAAAACAATGCAAATGAGTGCAAATCAAATGATGCTTGAATGATAATGCATCCATCAAATTGCAAATACAAAATCCCTAACAATCTCCCCCTTTGCAATTTGATGGCAACTTACTCATCACTGAAAATACACAACAAGTCTTCAGCTCCCCCTAAGCTGGACAAGTCTTGAAATCTTCTTGGATGCTCCTCCTCTTAGCTTGGGCTTTTAGTTCTTTTTCTTCAATCTTCTTGATGCTTGGAGCTTGATCATCCTTCAAGCTTTCTTTTCAATAGCCAAGCATCTTCTTTAGCTCCCAAGCTTTCTCTTCTATCAGCTCTCCCCCTTTGACCATGCACTCTCTCCTTTTGGCAAGATATGCATTCTCTCCTCCTGTAGAAGATCATACAATATCTCCCCATAGGATGTATGGTCATACTCTCCCTCTTGAGACAACTTGATTGCTCTCTCCCCCTTTGACATTAAATTGCAAAGGTACCTACACACATGAAATAAGGAAAATACCTTTTAGTAGCACCTGTTAACAAAAGAAAACGAAAATGAAACACATAACAGGCCATCATGTATGGTTAGAAGTCTCTAAGGGTTCATAGCCAATACAAAGGTCAATTTGATCAACACTAATACTTCCTATGAAGGTTTACACTCCCCCTCAATCCATTCTCTTCTTTTGTCAAACTTTTGACAAATATTTAACTAGTTGGAGCAAGAAGAAGATGGTTTTACCAATTGAGGAAAAACTTCAAGGAAAGAATTAGACACATATAACTAGATAGCTCAATATGATCAAATTGCCAATATAAAGAGCAAGGCCATGGAGAAAAGCGATCATGGATACCAATTGGAATATATAAAACACATATACCAATTGAGATTGAAGGATATGACTATTAAAACAATCACTCTAAAATGAAGTTAAGGAATATACCTATTAGGGTTCATCCAATTTAGAGCTATCCATGATGTTATGGGGTTTACTAATCATAGCATCAATCAATACAACTTATGAAAATCATATGCTATGAAAATTTTGAATTCATTTCATCCAATCATTAAATATGACTATCAAGTGCAAGATGAAATTCAATCATGAAGCCTACCTCAACCATTAACCAACCAAGATTATGAACACATAAACATGGTGGTCATGAGATATACATATATGAACAAGAGAGGTGGCAACATGAAAATTATGATGCTAATGGAATGTGACATGGAATGTAAACATATTACTATAAAGTTCAATCCAATGTACATGGTCTATCACATTCTCAAGATATGATATCAATTGGATATTACAACAATCGAAATTATACCAATTGAAACCAATTGAATTTGTAAACATGATTAAGAGCAAGGATGTGACAAACACAAAATTCTACCAAGCATCATAAATGCATATTCATCACTTTTAATGATATAACTAAAGAGCATAGTGATGAACAAGATAAATTGCAATGCAAAAGAATATTACTTGGTAATGCATGCAATTTACAAAGTGACTAAATCATATGAATTTAACATCTAAGATATCCATCAAACATATAGAAATACGAGGAATGGATTTCAAGGAGTTTCATATGATCTAGATCACTACTATGATGTTGAAACATGTATAAGGATGAAACTACTTTGAGAAAATACATGAATCAAGATCATAACCATCCAAAAAGAAATGACTAGAAGGCATATAGGATGGATTTGAGAGTTCTGGTATGGTATCTTCAAATATAACTAAGATTACAACCATACAAGGAACTCATTGACATTTGCATAGAGAGGATCAATTACAATCAAGATCTAACTCATACCATATCATCAATAAAAAATATAACTATGTAAGCACAAGAAGGCATGAAATTAAGAGAATCAATCTATCATGCAACATCTCCACTCTTAGCAAATGTACTAAGCTTACAATGCAATGGAAAAGGATATGAGGTCTATACCAAATGAACTTAGCACATTAAATCACATATGTACTTATTAGGCTCAAATGATAACAAAAGATTTTATTATAAAGCACATAAACAATCATCAATTTGCATTAATGAAAATATATACCAAGTTAGGCACAAACATGCAAATCAATGAAACCATATCCAACCATGCAATGTAAGACATCAAAATCAATTTGCATAAAAAGAATGTAACTAAATGAGCAAAGATGCAAATTGTTTGTAAAAATTATTTCCTTTCAAATGATAAAATCATAATTAAGCACAAGGAAATAAATTCAAGGAAAATGCTTTTATAAATATAACCAATAAAGCTTAGAACATTTTCCAAAGTTTTTCAAATCACTTTAATATATGAAATTCCAACAAAGAATCATTTATAGAATTATGAGCAAGTGATTTTGAAAAACAAGAAGTGCACTATTGAAAATTTTCAATTTGTAAAACAATAGACACTCACAAATTTTCCATACCGTGAGATATAACTTGAAAATCAATGGAAAACTTAAATTGCTTCAAATCATTTGATTTACAAAAAGGATCTAACTATGACATTCATCAAATGATTTTCCAACATCAATTGATCATGAAAAATCTTAGCTATGAAAGCTTATGTAATCACAATCAATTGACCATCAATAGAAATGCAATGCAAGAGATATAACTAAATGAGAGCAAAAAGCAAATCTATCATGATGAAATTATAATCAAATGATTTTGAAAACCATGAAATGTAACTAGAGAAGTACAAGAAAACAAAATCAATTGATTACAAATAAACATTGCATTTAAAGAAATGTAATTAATGAAAGAACATAAATGCAAATGATCATGACCAACAAAAGATTTAACTATAAAGGATAGGTTGGTCAATGAGGTTCAAGGCCTTAAGGTTTGACTAAGTATATAACTTTAGGAATCCACCTAAGGTCTTGAGAGGGTTGATCTTTGAGGTCTATTTTAAAAGTCTCACCAACTATAGGAGATTTGACTTGATAAATTTTCAATTTAGACGTATCACCATTATATTTAGATTTAACTAAATTTAGCTTAGGTTGGTGAATAGTCTTTTGAGGTTGGTGATTCTTAGGGGATTGATTTCTTTTCTTTTTATTTCCTCCCTTTAATTGACTTTTGAATTTTAGATTTAACTTAGCAACTTTATTCAAAAGTTCTTTCATATTTTGATTTAAGGGAGATAGATTGAGAAGCTTTTTGTTTATAGATTCTTTTATATTTGGTTTAACTTGTTTAACCTTTTTAGAATCTATTTTAGGAGACTCCTTTTTAATTGATTTAACTTGTTTAATCTTCTTGGAGTCTTCTTTGATTTTTAGTGTCTTACTCTTCATAGAATTTGATTTTACTTTCTTGACTTCAAAGATGGGTTTAGACACATGGCTTCTTCTTAATTTGCACTCAAATTTGAAATGCCCTTCATTACCACAATAATGACATTTAGATATGGGCAAGGAAGTGTGAGTGCTAGAGAATGAGGACTCACCTTTCACAAAAGTGTTGGTGAATTTAGGGTCATGTGAAATATTCCTATTGTAACCAAGACCCATCCTATCTCTTTGTGATTTACCCAATTTAAATAACTTTTCAAATTTTTCTTCACTTTGGGTAAATTTGCACTCATACTTTTGTTTGTAGCTTTCAAGTTGAGTGACTTGGTTTTTAAGGGTTGAATTTTCATTTTTAACTTTTGTTAGTTCATTTTCAAATCCCTTAAATTTGTTTAGTTCTTCATGGGCAAGTTTTAACTCAAATTTAAGTTCATTAATAACATTAGATCCAAGTTCTAAGGTTTGCAAATTACTTTGAACATAAGACAAGTTTAATTTGGAGTTTAAATAGATAATGTTTTCATCTTGCCTTTTTAAAGTATCTCTTAGATTTAAGTTATCTTTATTATGCTCATCACAATTTAACTTTATTTTATTTAGTTCATCTTGAGCATTAGATAAATCTTTCTTAGAGATACTCAACTTGGATTCTAAATTGTTAAAGTCTTTGTCTTGCCTTTGCAATTTATCTCTTAGTTTAGAATTTTCCTTATTAAGATCATCACACTCTATCTTTAATTCTCTTAGATCATCTTTAATATTAGATAGATTATGCAAAGAGATCATGAACTTAGATTCTACACAATTTATTAATTCTTCTTTCTCTCTAAGTTCATCTTTTGAAGAAACTAATTCTTTGTTTAATCTTTTAGATTCTTCTCTTAATTTTTTATTTTTCTTATCAAGCTCTACGGACAAAGTATACAATTCCTCATAGGCTTGTTGAAGGTGATCTTCATTCTCATCATTTTCTTCTTCTTTTAAGTCAAATTGAGATTCATTAATTTGAAGGGTTGAATCTCCAATAGATGGAAGAAGGAGGGGGCCAGAAGAATCTACACAAGAATCTATACAATCTAACATAGTGGAATCCATTCTAATGATTTTCATGAAACAACAACGCTAGGGTTTTGACTCTAGGTTTTTACACCTAATCAAGAGTTCCAAAACACTTGATCCTAAAATAGAGCACGAGGCTCTGATACCAATTGAAAATCCAGGATCCTTACCCTAGAGGGGGGTGAATAGGGTGATCTACACTTAATGACTAATTATGACCAATTTTAACTTCTTAACAATCAACTAGTCACATGTGATGATTAACATACAATATGCGGAAGCTTAAACAAAATAATCACCACAAAGCAAACACCACTACACAATGATTTATAGTGGTTCGGCCTCAATGCCTACATCCACTACCGGCTTGTGTCTCAACACCCCACCGGATTTCCACTATTTATGCTTTTGAAAAAGGCTAAGCAATAACCTCTACAATATGCTTTTCAAGGCTAAGCAATAACCTTTACAATGATGTTTTTCAAGGCTTAACATCAACCTATGCATTATGCTTTTATAGGCTAAGCAATAACCTCTTCAACCACAAGGTTGGTTATCTCTCTAAGTAGTGTCTAAATTACACTTGATGGAGATTCAATTAAGCTCATTACATTTGCCTCTAAAATAGGCAGATATGAAATTGAAAATCTAACTCACACAAACACTATGTGTATGCAAAGGTGTATGTTCATGATGTGTGTGTGTGATAACTTCAATCAAGTTAAAATTAAGCCCAATCAATATTTGCTTAATGCATTTAAAAGTTTAAGGCACACAAAAGATTTGATTGAAGTGAAATGCAAATCACATGTATAAAATACTAACTTGTTGATGATATGAAAATCAAAAGCTTACAAGTTGTATGAAATTAATTATATCTAAACATGTGATGCATGTGCAATGTTGTTTTCAAATACAAAAGATTAACTAAGGTTTAAAAGAATGAAAACAACAAAATGATTCAACCAAGTAAATGAAACATGTTATAAAAGAAATCAAATAATTTGACAAAACATGTTTTATAAAGTTTTAAAACAAACTTGGTTTGAAATCAAGGGTGAAGAATCCAATCTAACTTAAATCAAAGATTAAGAGAAGTGATGGATTCAACACATCATAGTTATCATGCTAAAAATCATTTACCAATAATTTAAACAAAGCATATAACATATGATTAATAAAAGTAAAGCTTACTTAGAGATTTAACTTCATTGATCCAAGCTTTAGCTTTACTAATGACCCCTTGGTCTCTCTTACTTCATTCCCCTTTTTCTTGCCTCCAAACACCTCAAGGATGGCTTAGATGTTGTTCACTTTGGCAAAGGAATGAGCTTCATTTTATACCCAAAAAATGCCCAACGGCTAGTGAACAGTGAACAGTGTTACTGTTCAAACGGCTAGTGAACAGTGAACAGTGAATAGTGTTACTGTTCAAACGGCTAGTGAACAGTGAACAGTGAATAGTGAAGTTACTGTTCATGTCACAAGCTAACGGAAGTCCTGTTTTCCCAAAAATGTATTTTTTAAAGTAATTTCTTGTGGGGACTTTTGGGCCATCAAATCAAGCTTAGAATCATGATTTAATTCAATCTAAGTTCTCTTAAAATCATGAAACATACAAAGCCAAAAATGATTTGAAACTTTTAAAACCATTGGCTAGCTTGATTTATAAAACTTCTTTTCAAATTAAAATGCATCCAATCAAAACATGCATGAAACATATGATTTACAAGATTTAAAACAATGCATGAGTAAATTAAGATTTCAAGTTTTCTAAAACAATGCAAATGAGTGCAAATCAAATGATGCTTGAATGATAATGCATCCATCAAATTGCAAATACAAAATCCCTAACAGCACGCCGATGATGTCATCTAGACATTCGGGTGCTTGAGTTACGTAACACATTTTGGGTTGTATCTAACCATTCTTTTGGGGAAACTTGATACTGTATTCATTGGCCTTTGTTGGCCTCTATTTTTGGGAACAATGTAATTAAACTACTTTGTTGTAAACCTTAACTTTATTTTGGGGTTATAGCTTTAATGATCATTGCTCATTTTGATACTAGTATGAGACTTGCTTTATTCTTGTATCTTGGACATGAATGTATGATATATAGATTTGCTACACGCTTCCGCACATAAAAGAAATGTTCATGTTGATGTGTTATCCTCACCGCGGACACCTGTGGGAAATCGCGTGTACGAGTGGCATCCTTCTTGATGGCTCGTATACGTTTTGTTGGTTTGGTTTCAATATATTGGTACAATCAATCATACATCATATAAATACATCACCTTAGCAGTCCCGATCCCGGATCAGGCCCGCCCTATTGTGGGGACCCGGTCCGGGGTCGCGACACTTGCAGGTTGAGGTTTCGCGGGGTTGTCGCGGGCTTCAGTCTTCTTGGCGGTTGCCCTTGGTGTCACGGTAGTGACGCGCCCAGGGGCGGTTCTCTGCTTCTTGGCAGGAGTTGTTTCTTCTGCGGGAAGTGGGAAAGGTCCCAGCGACCCGAAGACGATGGACCGGGGGGCGAAGGTCGACCCGGTGTCTTGTGCATTACCGAAGGAAGTGATACTTCGGCCGCTGGCGAGGCGCTTAGGAGCGCGTTTGTTTTGCTTCTCTTGAAGCATTAGCTGGTACTTGTTCTCGTCGAAGGTGATTGTCAACGAAGCTGCCATGTTAGTTTTGAAAAACCTTTCTGAAACAAGACCGGATCCATTAGTAATCACAAGAATGTGGTGATCATAAATGGAAATAAACTATGGTTTTTTTCTTTTCAATTTGCTCGAGGGGACAAGGCCCGGCCCAAGCAAGATGAAGAAGGCAAAAAAGCCATAGAGTATACAATTGTTCTAAACGCAAGTATGAAAGGCTCAAAGTGAGCGTTCCAGTGACTGCTAGAAGCAATTGTGAACCTTAATTCAGATTACCGAGGAGCGAGGCTCACTCGAGGTAAAATGATATAAGGTTGGAAGTACAAATGTGTCGGTCGCGAATACAGTAGACCCAAGAGGGCGTACTAGCACCGCTAGGCACAGATGTTGTAAATCGCATCCTTGAAATGGACACGAGATGGGATTTTTTGAAAGGTCAAGGTTGGGTTCATAAAGGAGAGCAAATGGCACTCCGATCCGAACACGTGCTCAAACATTTCTACGAGCACAGAGTCCGAAAAGGAAATAACCAGAATTTCTCGAATCTGGACCCAACAATGACGGAAGTTTGTTTTTTAGAAAAGTCAGGATCAGATTCATCAAAGAGAGCAAATGACGTTCCAACCCAAACACGTGCTCAACATTTCTGCGAGCACAGTAATCCGAGGAGGAAGAGGTCAAGATTTCTCGACTTTGAAGCCAGACGTGACAGAAGTTTTTTTTTTTTTTGAAGATTTTTTTTTTGAAAGTCAGTGTCGGATTCATCAAAGAGAGCAAATGATGTTCCAATTCAAACACGTGCTCAACATTTCTACGAGCACAGAGTCTGAAAAGGAAGAGATCAAGATTTCTCAAATTTGAACCAAAAATCGACGAATTTTTTTTTTTTTTTTTTTTTTACGGTTTGAGAATACATCGAGTTCTCACGAATCGTTCTTACGAAACCAATGTTGATAGACCAGCCCCCAGGTAAGGGTAGGATTACTTAATGAACCCGTTTGGAGGACCCTTACCTAGAACAGCCTAGCTGTCTCCAAACTCTGGACAAGGCTTTTCTTAGATCAACCTTGATTAAAGAACGCAATCGGTAAAACTTTCGTGTTCTCGAATGCTCCCTCCTTTTTTTTTTATGGACTCATCAGAGAGAGCGAATGGTCCGTTCGCAATCTGAACAGGGGCTCAAACAATTTCTGCGAGCCCTAAGTCAGAAAGGAAAAGAAAACCAAAAGTTCTCAAATTTGGATCCAAAAGAGAAAAGTTTTTTTTTTTTTGAAAATCTGACAAGTTTGAAATCAGATTTTTTTTTCGAACTCGTTAAAGAGAGCAAACGGTCCCTTTCCCAATCTGAAAACGTGCTCAAACATTTCTGCGGGCACTGAGTCCAAAAAGGAGGAGATCGAGATTTCTCAGATCTGAATTCAAAGAACAAGAGAAGATTTTTTTTTTCGAGAAGGAGAAAGATTGGAAATGGACTTAAAGAAAGAAATTTCCAAAAAAAATCCCATCCCATGATTTTTTTTTATGCAAGATTCAACATTGGCCACCAACTAGAAAGGTGCCAAAGAATCTAAGTTCATGTTCTCAAATGAACGGGTCCCACCGGGTATGCCAGCTTGATGGACCCGATTCTTCCCTCTCTCCCGCTGCCTCCGCCCCGGGTCTTTCGGGGTACGGCGGAGGGGAGGAGAGAAAAAGTAAAGGGTATCAACATCTTTCTTTCTTTTTGTACGGGTATGCCAATTTCACTTTTCCACTTGGAATTTAGAAACGGTGATCCGAAGATCCACCTTCACAAGTAGAAAGGGGAAATGAAACTTTTTCTAGTTTCCCATTGCACACATATTTTAAGAAAAGAGACAAAAGGTTTTTTTTTTATATGCCGTGAAAGGCGATTTTGCCGTAAAAGGCGATTTACAAATCTTATCCATTATGAAAGACAAGAATTGTGATTTTTTTGTCTCTTAAAAAAAAAATACAAAGTACAAAAGGAAAAGAAAGAAAAGGGATCTAACTTCTCATTCAATTGTGGGGACACGTTCAGATCGACGGTCGCGAGTCATGTATGGGCTCCTCCGTCGTCCATGCAGATGAGAACATGATTCTTGGATTCTTGGCTTGACTTTTTAAGCTCAGATTTTTAAAGGACAAAGACCAAGAGAAGGTCTTATATCCGATAAAAAGATAAGTAAACGTGTTGAAAAGCCACGTTTTAGCCATGTTGGTAGAAGAAGGGAGGTCCTTGGGGGGTGGCCCCCCAAGGGTGTTTCAATCACCTTTTGGTGGTCTTGCAGCAGAGTTGCAGGATTTCTGGATTTTCCGGGCAATTCTCTGGACTTCGAGTGAATTTCTCCGGCGATTTCTTTGGATTTTTTTCTGTCTCTTTTCCTTTGGAATGCCCTCCTATTTATAGGCCTTTGGTAGCCATTTAGGAGGGTTTATGAGCATTGAATGCATTAATGCTCATAATGGGAGGAGTTACAAGTTTTAAATTATTTGTTTTGTAACTCCTTTTTCCTTGAATCTGATTGGCCGATGGAGAATGATGAGCTTTTAATTGTCTTTAATCCCCATCATGGGAGGAGTTTCATGGCTTTAATGCCATAAATCCTTTGACTTGTAACTCTCATTTGCTTGCTTTTGATTGGGCCGTCCAAAATAATGAGTTAATGACCGCATTAACTTGTCATAAAATGGGTCATTTAACCTCATTAATTGGTCGCCAAGTTGCTTGAAGAGTCGCGGGCCGCGCCGCGTCTTTTGAAATTCTTCTTGCAATGATCGCCGGTGGATCCACATGTTGTTTGATGTCGGATGGCGATGCAATTTCAGACATTGATTAATGTCGACGTGCCGGCAACATCTGTCCTGTCGATTTTACGATCGGGCGGGCAGAAAGTGTGCTTTCTTTGTCGGCCGGTTGGCGATTTCGAGGCATCTAATGATCATCCAATGATTTCGGTGGCAAATCCGTGATGTTGACGAAGATCGACGGATTTCAAGCACGAAAAATCAGATTTTGGAAAAATCACAAGGGCCAATCAACTCGAAACGCCAAAAGGACCCGAAAAAAGGGGCTTCCGGCGACTTTTGGGTCGCCGAAATTCCATGGTCGCCGGCGACCATGCACCCATGGTCGCTGGCGACCATGGGCTGGCGACCTTGGGCCATGGTCGCCAGCGACCATGGGCCAAGGTCGCCGGCGACCATGGGCCAAGGTCGCCGGCGACCATGGGCCTTGGGCCCATTTCTCGGCCGCCGTTCGGTCGCCTTTTCTTCGCCGTTTTTCGATCTTTTTTCATTCTTTTTTCTCCTGTATTTTTTCTGACATTTCCCCTCATTTATTGGCCTGATTCTCTTGAAGAAAACCCGACGAGAAGCCACGCAAATCGGAGCACAAAGTTTCCTATTTTTCTGGAAAGCCGAAGACTTTGTTGTGCGGTATTGCCGATTTTTTGTCAAGCTTTGAAACTAGGCCAAACGATGTCGGAATGACCTGAAATTCGACGTGGAGCTTCTCGAACAGTAGATAGGACCAACCATAGGCTTTGGTTTGAGTTTTGAAGCCGTTCGGGGTCCCGCAAATGCTCGCCTTAATTTCGCCATGAGAGAAATGCTGAGCTTTGACTTGTGGTCAACCGATGTCCGATTGACCTGAAATTTGACAGGGAGCCTCCTGAGTAGTAAGTAAGACCAACCATGGGCTTTGGTTTGAGTTTTGAAGCCTTTTGGGGTCCCGCGAATGCTCGCCTTGATTTCACCTTGAGGAAAATGCCGAGCTTTGAAACTAGGCCAAACGATGTCTGTTTGACCTAAAACTTGACAGGGGACCTATTGGAGTCATTTTGAGATGATCCATTAGCTCCAGTTTAGATGCCATGATTCCGGGGTGCTCCGCCGCCGGCAGGCCTGTTTTTGCTTCCCGAGAGCTGATGAAGGGTCAAACGTTGTCCGTTTGACTTGAAATTTGGCATGGGGCCTTTTGGAGGTATTCTGAGACCATCCGTAGGCTCTGATCGAAGTTTTGAAGTTTTCGACACTGTCGCTGCCGGGAGCTCCTGTCTGGCTGTCGGAGGAGTGAAGTTAGGCCAAATGACGTCGAAATGGCCCGAAACTTCATGTGTACCCCTCTTTTGGCTGCTTTGAAGGATCTTGCAGTTTTTGTTTGATTCTGACAAGATCTGGTGCTTGAAGTGGCGCCTTCCTATTTATGGCAGGATGTGGCTCCATGTAGCTTTTGGTGTTGAAGGGACATAGTGACATTTTTGGTGTCAACAGCACCGTGATCCAGAATCTTACATTCTGATGATCGAGACAAATCACACTATCTTATAGTGATCAAAGCGCTGCAACCTTATCAAATGAGATGCCCAGTCTCATCACCGGTTGTGAAGATGTTTAAGTATAAGATTTGTGACAAATGTCTCCTGTGTGTGGATCTCATCCATACACATATATTACATCTAATATACTAATGGGACCCGATTCATCTCATGAACCATTTATGTCATATGTAACGGTCATGTGTATTAAATAGTAAAACATTATTCATCTCATGAAAGGAAAACATGATATTATTGATAATTAAAGAAATTAATCAATTTATTACATCATCTGATGGATTGAGTCCATACAATCTAACATGTAGAACTTGTTGCTTCCTTCTCTGCACTCCAACTGTTTGTCAGTTTGCCTGAACCTCTGTTTTCAAAACTTTTAGGCAACTGTCTTGGCTTTCAGACTTGTGTGAGCATTCTCTCTCTTTGACTGTCAATGGCTCGCACCAAGTAGACATTTAGGAGGCCTAGCAAGAAGTCCAAAACAGGACAAGCTTCTTCTTCTCGTAGATCTCCATCTTCCTCTCCCGAAGCTCCTCCTCCTCCTTCCGTGATTCACTTTAATCCCATACCTTCTCCATCCTCTGTTGTTAAATCCTTTAGGAGCAAAGGGATCATAGTTGAGAAAATGTGCATAGTTAATGATCTTGTAGACTATGACGTCCCTGCTATTCTAGAAGCGATAGGCTGGGGTAGCATTCTTACTTGGAGTGGCAACACATATGCATCCTCTATCCATGGACTGTATGAGTCCATTTGTGCCCCTTCTGCAAACTCCTTTACTATCAGATTCATGCATGGTGAAGAGGTAGTCACCATAGACAAGATTTCCACCTTCATGGGCATTCCTAGGTCTGATGGACCAAGGTTTATTTCTGAAATTCTGCCCCTTGATGAGAGAGAATCAGTGACTACTGCTCTCTGTGGTCATCCTGAGATTTGGTCTGCCAAAAATTTTCTCCAAGCCTCCTCCATGATTCCTCCTCTTCGCATTATTCATAGCATTTTCACTCATTTCATCTATCCGAGGAAAGGAAACAGGACGGAGGTGACACCTTACATGGCAAATATCTTATTCAATGTTATCTCGGGTGTTCCTGTCGCGACCCCGGACCGAGTACCCGGGCCCCGTCGCGACTCAGCGGTGGTGAAGTTGGTGATTGTAAGATGATTAAATCTCCCACAGGTTCCCACGGTGAGGGTTCCGAAGACACGGGAAACCAACTCACATGATCAAATATGCGGAAGCATGTAGCAAATCACATCTTAATAAATCATAACAGAATATGAACATAAATGTCATCGAGACTAAAATATCAGAATGGAGACATAACAGGGCATTCCCATAATAGTTCAAGTTACAAAGTTAACAAAGTGTGTTAAGTTATTACAATCCCAAATAAGAGGCCAACAAAGGCCAATATAATACCAAAAGTATTTAAAACCCAAAAAGTGATACATCGGAACTCATGACCCGTCCCAACATCTAGATGACGTCGTCGGGTTGCCACTCGCGAGCTAATGTAGGCTCAACAGCCTCCTCCTGGCACTCCTCCTCAAAGGGATAACCTCCTGCACCTGAACACCAAAATACAAGCATCAAACACGACGGTTTGGCAAGAAATCAATTTAAGCTAGAGCATGAAAATCAATGTTTAATCGAGAACATAAAGAAACACTTTACTGGACGTAAAACAAATACTTACGGAACGCTTTTCTAAATCAGAGACGAACTAGCATGAGTGCATAACATATATATCATGAATCGTAAATCCACAAAGAGCCCATCCTTTCTCTATCATTTGTAATGAAAAGAGTAAGCACGCACGACAAGCACGAATATACATGATATAACACGACACGATTCCCACAAATACGGGATTCCGGCCGCAGAACCGGACACGCACGATGTGTAGTAAATACACGACTAATCTACAGATAGTTCACATGTTTAAGGACCCCCAGACAGTGGATCAGACTGAAAGGGCAGTCCAAGCTCTGTGGTGTTCACTTGAGTTCACGAATGCATAAAAGACGCGATACAAACACGTCTAAAAAAAAAGGGGAAATCACTTGTCAAAACGAGACACAGCACGGCTAGCAAAACGCATAATATATATGCTCACAACTTAAGAAATGATCCCCATTTAATACTTGAAACAAATCTTCGATACGAGCTTAAAAACTTGACTTCAAAGCGAGTACACGATATAACTTGCGGTATTAAATCAACGTTTAAAACACGATAATTTCATAAAGTACATACTTAGGCTATTCATTGACCCTTGTGTGATTGGAACTTCATTATTAAAATACAAGGATTGGTGTCCCCGAAGTTAGTGCATATCTTGGAGTTCCAGTTACACAATGTCAAGTTAATGTCCTTAATATAGCCTAGTTTCAAATTTTAAAAGAATATAGACGTGGGGTAAAAATCCTCCCAAAAAGGGGAATTCAGTTGGCCCGGTCGACCTGGCCCTTGGCCGGTCGACCGCGTACACAGTGAGCCCGGTCGACCGGGCCTTGCAGTTGTAACTTTAAATGGTGTACAGTGTTTTGGTCAGGTTCCAGGGAACCTGACCCTGTGTCGCCAGTCGACCGCGCCCCCTGGCCGGTTGACCGCGTGAACTGCGTAACAGTAGTTCCCGCAGTGCATCAGGTTATCCAACTGGGGACCAAATCCAGTTGGCCCGGTCGACCGCGCCCCTTGGCCGGTCGACCGCGTGAACTGCGGAAACAGAACCCAGTTCTGATTTCTGCAGTTCAGTGGTCCATCCATTTCTCCATTCCTTTTCTACATTCTTTCCAACCTGATTAGCAATTTGATTCATGAATGAAACAAGCTATCAAGATTCACTATGGGGCATTTATTTCAAACCTAAACAAGCCATTAACATAAAAACCCATTTCATAATCATTCAATCCCATTCTTCAAAGAGGTAAGGCCTAATTAAAAATGATGAAATCTGAAAGTTTGGGAAGTTAATAAGCATGCTTGCCATTACTTGAGTGAAATCACAACATGGAAATCTAGCAAAACAAAACATTAACACTAAATGGCAAATCATATAGAAATTTCAAGGGAAATAGTGAAATCCATGAACACACATGCACAACAACCTAAAGAGAGTACTTGCCTTGGCCAAGTGATAACAAAACTCTCCTTCAAGCACTCCTACCCAAGAGCCAAGCCAAGAACTACAAAAACCCCATGAAACCCATTCAAAAACTCACCCAAAAATGCAACCAAGCAACCCATTTCGAAATGGGTGTTGAAAGTTAGAAAAACATGATCATTAGGAGTCAAAAGAACTCCATTGAAGAGATGGGTTGGAGCTCTTACCTAGAGGTGCCCAAACAAGAAGAGAGGAAGGAAATGGAGATCTTTCCCAACAAGAAACTTCAAGAAAATGGCATCAATGGAAAGCTTGGGATGAGAGGAAGAAGATGATGGTTTTAGAATTCCATTTGGAGGCTCCTAGCTCATGCTTTCAAGAGGGGAAGATGAAGAGGAAAAGAGGGTTTCTCAGCCCTAGGTCAAGAAAAGTGCAGAGATTTGTGGAATGAAGAGAGAAAGAGGGGAAAGGGCTTATGTGCTTGCAAGTGGGGCCCATTAGAGAACCTTCTTGTATCAAGGAAAACATGATCTTGCGGGCCTCGGATGAAGTCGACGAAGAAGGATAAAACGATCCTTGAAATATCTAGTTTCCGAAAAGTATATTTTTGACACGTTTTTGAGATCTCGAAAATTGTGTCCAGATTTGAGTGTGAAAAGGCTATTTTACCCCTTTTTGGCCAAAACTTGAGTTTCTGGGCTACAAATACAAACGGGCTAAACACGAAAGTTGTACATAATCATAAAACCATTCAAATGAAATG
Organism: Camphora micrantha; assembly: GCA_003546025.1. Taxonomy (NCBI): domain Eukaryota; kingdom Viridiplantae; phylum Streptophyta; class Magnoliopsida; order Laurales; family Lauraceae; genus Camphora; species Camphora micrantha. The sequence continues at coordinate 18,957 of QPKB01000135.1, forward strand.
AAATTCACGATTAACACAAAACCAAACATGATCTTCCCACGCTTGCACGTACACCCACGCCTTCCTGAGTGTGCCTAATTAACACTAAACGTTCTCGAAACTCCCCAAAGCTATAATCATGACTAAAACTAATTCCACTCTAACCCACGGTAACTAAACCCGATTAAGACTAAGCACTCACTAAGAAAACACCATTGGGTTAATCCTGGGTTGGGGTTTGACAGTTCCTATGTGCCTCCCATCTGTCATCATGCATCACATTATTAGAGTTATCACAGGCTCTCAGCCTTGTGCAGCTCCATTTGGGTTCCTTATTACCCAACTCGCTTGTTCCTTTGGAGTGATTCCTCCAGCTTCCGAGAGACCGAAGACTACCACTGTCTTCAACAAGACTAACATTCTCTTGATGAAGCTTCCTCCACCACAGCGAGTGAACCCAGTGGCAGAAGGTGATGCAGAATTAGAGGCTGCAGAGATAGAGATTGCAGATCCAGGAGCTGATCAGCCTCCTCCACAAGAGCCCCCTCAGCCTCCTCAGCAGCACAGCTTAGAAGACCGTATGACATCTGTTGAACAAGTTGTGTCTACTATGCGAGCAGAGTTTTAGGAGTTTCGTCAAGAGGTATCGGGTATGATGAAGAAGACCTTGAGATACTCTCGAACATCTCCAGTAGCTACAGGCGGCATGATGATGTGATGCCCCCCTCTCCTGCAGATTCTTCTTAGATCTTAGGAGGGTTTTCTTTTTGTGGGGAGTTGTAATAGATTTTATTTCATCTTGATGTATTTTGTTTATCAACTCTCTGTCTTTTTGTTTACTGACCATGATATTTTGATTTTTGTATTGGTCAAGTAATTAGCAAAAGAAATTGTACAAATCTTCAAAATTAAATCAATGAATCTTCAGTTTCACTTATTCTTCTCTTCTTGTTATATTCCTTATCAGTGAATGTTTATGATGCTTTAAATCTATATAACTATCTTTTGTCTTAGCTTCATTCAAACACAGCATAGACAACCAATATACATGATAACCTGTTCTGCATTTCATTTTCAATTTCATTTCGTAACAGGTGCTACTGAAAGGTATTTCTTTTCTCATGTATATAGGTTCCTTTGCAATTCGATGACAAAGGGGGAGAGAAGATCCAACAAAGAAGATCCAACAAAGGGGAGATAAAGAAGATTAGATCTAACTAAGGGGGAGATCTGTCCAAGGACCAAAAAGGGAGTTCAGAGCGCTTAACAGAATAGTCTTGAGTAAGGAGTAAGCTATAACGAAGGGGGAGAAAACCTTGAACGAGGTCAAGCTGCATTCCAGAGATTTCAAGATCTGAATCCCCAGAAGTGTTGTGATCATCTTAGTTGCCATCAAATTGCAAAGGGGGAGATTGTTAGGATTTTTGTATGTTGCTGATTTGATGGAAGCACTATCTCTATCAGTCAACTGATCACACACTCATTCATCATAGTTTGGACCTTGAAATCTGGACCTTAGACTTGAAAATACTTTTGATTTTCAAAGACTTCATCCTACATGTTTTAGAACTTAAAATGTATTTTCGAAAGCCTAGTTCTTTGTGCATGATTTTGAAAAATCAAGTTTGACATCGAGGTTCATATTTTGCATACATATCTCTTTCTTAGAATCATTTTAGTATGCATAAAACATATTGGCTAAGAGTTCATGTTTTCATAAACACTTTCTCAAAAATTCAGTTGGAACTCTTCTCTGGGCAGTGTACTCGGTCGACCGCGCCAAGCACCAGGTCGACCGCGTACACTAAAACAGGTTCTCAAAATTCTGAAAATATTTCTCAGAATTCTGTGTACCCGATCGACCGCGCACGGGGGCCGGTCGACCGCGCAAAGAGCCGTTGGCCAATATGACCGTTGGACCCGGTCAACCGCGTGGTCATGGGGTCGACCGGGCCAACTAGCCGTTGGACTGTTTTTATGTATAAAAGTCCACTTTATTCCCTTCTTTTTCAAGGCTGTTGGGATGAAATCTTGGAACTATTTTGAAGCCTAAAGAAGAGGAATAAGCTAGGAAAGCTAGAGGCTTATTGGAAATCAAATGTTTGAGATTTAAAAAGGTATATCTTTCAAGTTAACTTTGATTTTCATTCCATTTAAAATCATGCATGTTTAATTCTTTGTAATCTCATATTTGCATGATTTCTAGCTTTAGTTGAGATGTTTTGTAAGCACAATATCACCTTGGAATACTAGATTGTTTTGCAAACATCCTTGTCTCAATCATATGTGTTTTTAATCTTTAAAACTTCATACAACTTGTGTAGCATGTCTTTCCAAGTTGTTTGAATTCTTCATGTGATTGGTTTATAACTTCAATCATCATTTTCAGTGCTTAGATTTTCAAATGCATCAAGCATTCATTTGTGAGCTTCTTTTAGAAAATGATTGAAGTAAACATTCATACACTTTGAGCACACACCTTTGCTAGTTGTTTATGTATGTTTGTATAATGATTTAAACTTTCATATCAGCCTATTTGAGAGGCAAATGTATTGAGCTTAAATTGTATCTCTTTGAGTGTTTGTGTAGACACTTCTTTGAGAAGAAATCTTTCTATTGTTAAGGTTATTGCTGTTAGATTGTATGGACTCAATCCATCATATGATGTAAATAAACTGATTAATTTCTTTATTTATCAATACTATCATGCTTTCCTTTCATGAGATGAATGGTGTTTTACTACTTAATGCACTTGACTAATACAAATGACATAAATGGTTCATGAGATGAACCGGGTCCCGTTAGTATATTAGATGTGATATATGTGTCTGGATAAGATCCACACACAGGAGACATTTGTCACAAATCTTATACTTAAACATCTTCACAACCGGTGATGAGACTGGGCATCTCATCTGATAAGGTTGCAGCGCTTTGATCACTATAAAATAGTGTGATTTGTCTCGATCATCAGAATGTAAGATTCTAGATCACGGTGCTGGTACATTGAATGTATTGAAGGACCATGAGAAGCACCTTATGGAATACTGTCTCAAGTTTAAGGTTTGCTCTCATAATTCCCTAGCAATAGGCTCTCAATCCTGAGACATTAATGAACTCAAGTTTCTATCTATTCATTTGCTTTGAGTCACCAATGAGTGAGGCCAACTGTAGGTCAACACCTCGGTGTCTTGGGTATGTGGTAGTAGGACTATGGGAACATCCAATGGTCAAGATGGAATCTATCTATATTATCCCCTTGTGCCAATTAATGGATTTATCATTAGTAAGTGCGCACTCATCTCGATTAAGAGTTAATTGGATGGTACTGATGATCACTGTGATTAATTGGGGCTCAAGGATAATAAGATGTGGATCTAAATTGGTGGGACAGTTTTTAGTCCAATTAATGCATGGATATTGATAGAGGGGCTTAATTGTGGTAATCGGGAAGTTTAGGGTCTTCATTGTAATTTATTCCTAAGACTGGAGTGCAATTGCATTTATATAGTGGTGTTATTTGCAATTAACTGTGGGCCCGGATTGCACATGAGATGTGGGGTCACGTGTCCCAGTTGGAGCCAGCTTTCTATGGAATCCCTAGTGGTCCCCACGCTAGCCCAAGTTATTGGAAAGATACTAATCCTACTAGAACTCTAAGATGAAGGAATTAGGAAGTTACTATTTCTATTTGAAGTGGAACTTCTAATAGTGGTAATAGTAAGGTTACTATTTGGTGTAGAAGTAAGACTTCTATTTCAATTAGTACAAGAGAAGGAGGTTGCTTAATGCTATAAAAGGAGTAACAAAGGGCTGGAATAAATATACTCTTGAAAAACGTGCAGCCCCTTAGTGTGCAATAGTTGCACATATTCTCTTCTCCTTCTAGTTCTCTTCTAGTTTCCTTGAGAGCTTCTAGTAGTTTTCTTTAGGAGATCCCACCCATCTCCTTTAGAGAAGAGTTCTGATACGGGCCATAGCGTGGAAGGCTAAGAGGGCTTGGAGATCCAAAGTTGTTTTTCTTCTCCATCAAAGTACAAGCGGACAGCAAAGGTATAATCTGCTTCTCTAACGTTTTGTAGATTATTTTGCATGGTTTTGTTTGTAATATTGCTGTACATGGTATAAGAGTATGAGGGATTGCATCCTGGATATGGTTAATGGCCTTGTGGAAGTTTGATCCCTGAGTCAAGTGGGTCAAAAGTTTTGAAATCACATCCACGAGGCCCACCTATTTCCAACAATTGCTTAGCCTAAGAAAAGCACATTCTAGAGGTTAATCCTTAGCCTTTGAAAAGCATCTTGTAAAGGTTATTGCTTAGCCTAGAAAAGCACATTGATAGGTTGTTGTTTAACCTAGAAAAACATCATTGTAAAGGTTATTGCTTAGCCTTTTGAAAAGCATAAATAGTGGAAATCCGGTGGGGTGTTGGAACACAAGCCGGTAGTGGATGTAGGCATTGAGGCCGAACCACTATAAATCTTTGTGTGATGATGTATGCTTGTGGTGATTGCTCTTGTTAGCTTCCGCATCTTGTTTGGTAAATCATCTCTTGTGACTAGTTACTTGTTAAGAAATTAAAATTGGTCATAATTAGTCATTAAGTGTAGTTCACCCTATTCACCCCCCCCCCTCTAGGGTTAGGATCCCGGACTTTCAGCCAACACCTCCACAGTTGAAGCACTTAAAGGGTAGCTTCCCTTTGCACTTGCCTTTGCTGCCCTTTTTCAACTTTCTTACAAATTGAGCCTCAAGCTCATCATCATCAGAATCACCAACATGATCAGCAACCTCTTTTTCCTTTTTCTGTACCTTGAAGGCCGCTTCTCTATCAGATGAGGATGTCTTGCCTATACGCATCTCATTGGCAGTAAGTGATCCATGCAGATATTCCATGGAAAACACATTCAGGTCCTTAGCTTCTTCAATGGCAGAGACTTTTGAATCGAACCGGGGATGAAGCGATCTCAGAACCTTTTTGATGATGACCAGTTATTTGATTTCCTCTCCCAGTCTGCGAATGGTGTTGATGACTTCATTGATCCGTAGCATATAGGAGTCAACGTTCTCGCTTTCCTCCATGTGAAGAGACTCGAATTATGAGCGATGAGTCTGCAACTTCGCCTCCTTGATTTTGTTACCACCTTCATGAATATTTTGCAACTTGTCCCACACTTCTTTTGCGGTCTTGCATGTCATGACTTTGACAAGCTCACTGTCAACAAGGCCGCTATAGAGAGCGTTCTGTGCCTTGGAGTCGTTGTCTACTAGCTTCTTTGTTGCAGCATCAGTGGGTGTGATAGAAGCGTTGTAGCCAACTTTTACAGCCTCCCAAACATCATAGCCAAGTGACTTAATGTAAGCCTGCATCCTTAGCTTCCAGAAGGAGTAGTTAGTACCATCAAACAATGGTGCTTTCGTGTTCCCAATATTGGACCCCATGTGATTCGTTTAAAGATCACCTTTAGCATGTTAATGCTTGCTAAAGGAACCTCGCTCTGATAGCAATTGTTAGAATCACACGATCACTGAGAGGGGGGGGGGGTGAATCAGTGATGTCTCAATGCTTTTTTACTTAAATATAAATAAGTCTAAATAAACAAAGCAGTAAAACAATAATCAAGAAACCACAGGAACACAATGTTTTAACGTGATTCACCCAAAAGCTACGTCCATGGTGCAACGACTACCTGGACACCAATCCGAGGCTAGTCTTACTAATTAGTTCTGAAGCTTCAACTTCAAGGAGCACCCACCCCCGATTCAGATAGCACCCACTATCTAGAAAGCAACAACTCCCTTTACAATTCGTCTGCACCAACAGACGGGATCACCAAACCCCAACACCAAGCATCTGTAAGACTCCGACCTGAGCGACCTCGATTAGTGTTGATTAAGTTGTGTGTTAGTCTTGTGTTTGTTTTGTGGATTTTCGTTTAGTTGGTTTAGAATAGTTTGGTCATAGCTTTGGGAATTTTTGAGTGCCTTTGGAATTAGTGGGGCCCTTTGGGGGTTCCTTGTTATGACTTATGTGTGCTTGGGGGATTACTCGAGGCTCTTTTGATTTGGTGTTTTATCCCGATTTACTTGTTTTGTTAATCCCTTCAACTTTCATATTGATCTCGTTCTCGTCCCGAATCCCGAAATGCGACTTTTCTAGCTTCTTGGGCAAAACAGTCTTTTTACACCAAATCTGTACCAAATTATTGTTATTCCCGAAACACGAGAAACATATACTTTTTGGAAAGTAGAAATTGTTAGGAATTTTGTGTATTGCAATTTGATAGATGCATTATCAGTTAAGCATCATTCGAATTTTCACACATGCATTGATTTAGAAAATCTTGAAATCTTGATTTACTCATGCATTGTTTTAAATCTTGTAAATCATATGTTTCATGCATGTTTTGATTGGATGCATTTTAATTTGCAAAAGAAGTTTTATGAATCAAGCTAGCCTATGTTTTATATCTTTCAAATCTTTTTAGGCTTTTATGTTTCATGATTTTAAAAGCACTTAGATTAAATTAAAATCATGTTTCCAAGCTTGGTTTAATGGCCCAAAAGTCCCCAAAAGAAATATCTTTAAAATATGCAATTTATGGGAATTTTGGTCCCTGGACCCGGTCTACCCGCAGTATGGCCGGCCGACCGAGCCCATGGACCCGGTCGACCGGCCACACTGCGCGGTCGACCGGGGAAAGAGCCGTTGGCTATTTTTCAAACGGTCAGATTTTTGACCGTTGAAGGCCAGGTCGACCCGGGAAGGGGCAGGTCGACCGGGGACACGCCAGTAGTCACTTTTTGACTATAAAATGAAGTTCATTCCCATGTGAAAAGCGTTGAACATTTTAGTCTTCTTTGAGGTGTTTGGAGACAAAAGAAAGGGGATGAACTAAGAGAGATCAAGGGGTCTAATGGAAAGCTAAAGCTTGGATTAATGAAGTTAAATCTCTAAGTAAGTTTTACTTTTCATTATCATATGTTTCATGCTTTGTTTAAATTATTGGTAAATTAATTTTAGCATGTTAACTATGATGTGTTGAATCCATCACTTCTCTTAATCTTTGATTTAAGTTGGATTGGATTCTTCACCCTTGATTTCAAACCAAGTTTGTTTAAAACTTTATAAAACATGTTTTGTCAAAACCTTTGATTTCTTTTATAACATGTTTCATTTACTTGGTTGAATCATATTGTTGTTTTCATTCATTTAAACTTTAGTTTAACTTTTGTTTTTGAAAACAACATTGCACATGCATCACATGTTTAGTCTTAAATAGTTTCATACAACTTGTGAACCTTTGATTTTTATATCATCAACAAGTTAGTCTTTATACATGTGATTTGCATTTCACTTCAATCAAATCTTTTGTGTGCCTTAAACTTTTAAATGCATTAAGCAAATATTGATTGGGCTTAATTTTAACTTGATTGAAGTTATCACACACACACATCATGAACATACACCTTTGCATTCACATAGTGTTTGTGTGAGTTAGTTTTTCAATTTCATATCCGCCTAATTAAGAGGCATATTAATTGAGCTTAAACTGTATCTCTTTGAGTGTTTGTGTAGACACTTCTTTAAGAAGAAATCTTTATTGTGTAAAGGTTATTGCTTAGCCTAAGAAAAGCATTGTGTAAAGGTTATTGCTTAGCCTAGAAAAGCATCTTGAATAGGTTGTTGTTTAGCCTAGAAAAACAACATTGTTAGTTTATTGCTTATCCTTGGAAAGCATATTGTAGAGGTTATTGCTTACCCTTTTTCAAAAGCATAAATAGTGGAAATCCGGTGGGGTGTTGGGACACAAGCCGGTAGTGGATGTAGGCATTGAGGCCGAACCACTATAAATCATTGTGTAGTGGTGTTTGCTTTGTGGTGATTATTTTGTTTAAGCTTCCGCATATATTATGTTAATCATCACATGTGACTAGTTGTTTGTTAAGAAGTTAAAATTGGTCATAATTAGTCATTAAGTGTAGATCACCCTATTCACCCCCCCTCTAGGGTTAGGATCTCGGACTTTCAGAAATTTCGACGATCATTTCTTCCTTCTTCGTCGATTTTTCATCCGAGATCCCGAAAACTACTATTTCAGCCTTTCAAAATTCCAAGTGGTGGAGCCCACTTGCAAACGCTATATATAGAACCCAACTTTTCTTCCTTCTCTTTTCCAGCAACTTTCTTGTCTAGGGTTTCTTTTTCCTCATTATTCTTCTTTCTCTTGCTCTCTTCATCTCAATCCCTCACCAAGCTTGCACCCACATCATAATGGAGATCATCATCTTCTTCCTCTCCTTCAAGGCTCTCTATTGATATCATTGTTGAAGGAAACCTCCCATTCCAAGACTCGTTTTGAGCTAAGACTTGCCATTAGAAGACCTTCCAAGTAAGCTCTCCCTCTAATCTCTTAGATTTGTGTCCTTATGATCTTAGAGGAGCTCCATTTCCATTATTGGAAGCTCTCTCTTTCTATTTCCTTGTTTAACCCATTTTAGGGTTTGTTTTGGGGTTTTTGTAGAGATTGTGGATTTTGTGCTTGAGAGGGTGTTAGAGGACCTTTTGCTTAGCTTTGGACTTGAGGCAAGTGGATGAATGGATAAGTTTTGAACATTTACATGTTTCATGGAAATCTCTTGTTTTTGCACTAATTATTCCTAATGATTTTTACATATGTTTTCATAGTCTTCCTTGCCTTGATTTCTATTACTTTTGAAATGCATAACTAGAAGTTGATTTTCTATTATGCACCTTGATAAATGTATCCTTTATGTTATAAAGTGTAGATGAATCTTATGGGTGTTGGTTTCTCTTTCTTTGGTGATCAAATATGAATGAATGGAGGAGTTTGATTTGGATGTAATGGGGAGTAGAGAATAAGGTTTAGGTATTTGAAAGAAAATTAATGATTGTTATTGAGAGGCAAGGAGGCCTTTGTTGCAGGAAAAATGTTTAGGGGGAAGAAGAGAAAAAGGCCAGGATGGCCATTTTCGGGCAGCAAAAATGACTGCCCGCTCGAGCGGACATCAGGCCGCTCGAGTGCACAGTCATTCTGACTGCAGTTCGGGCAGCAGATTGCCTGCCCGCTCGAGCGCGCGATTGGCCGCTCAAGCGCATGATTGGCCGCTCGAGCGCGCGGACGCTCTGTCCACCCGTTTTTCTGCGCAGCCCAGGTCCGCTCAAGCGCACCTTGGTTCGCTCGAGCGCACCCCCTCCCGAGTATGGACCACTTTTGGGGCTCGGGAAAGGTTTTTAAGGGAATCCCTTGGTATTTAGGAGGTTTTTGAGGCGATATACGAAGTCTATTGGAGAAAGAAACCAAACCACAAGCTTTTATTCGAAGTCCCTTGAAAATCCTAAGGTGTATAAAGAGCCCGGGATGTCTCCAAACTCAAGGAGTACCAAATGATCATTACAATCGACATACGGGGTCTTTATTCACTTGGTATATATCGAATCCCGATACTTGTCCCGAATTTGCAAGAAATGTGATTTATCATTCCTGAAAACATTGAATTTGCAACTAGAGCTTTTGCTAGCCCCGATATGCACTTTCCCTCTGAAAATGAAATTAGTGCTTTTGAGCACCCCGTCCCGCACGTTGATTTAAGTGCATTGCATATGATTTGTACATGTCTTGTTTTACATGATTTGACCTATGAGTTGGCACCACTAAGCTTGGCTTTCCTTGCAGGTTTGATCCACCGACTTGGAGACCCTTTCCCGTCCCGCCAGCTGCAGTTTGGATCCCGCTACCCGGTTATTACCGTGGTCTTATCCCAATACCCGGTTCGCTACCGTGGTCCCGTCCCGTATTATAGTATGTATATGTATATGTTACTTATATTGCATCTCCTCACTTCGGTGACTGAGACAACATCCCGATATGCTCATGTCACTTCGGTGATAGAGGACTTAGCTATGTGTGGTTGCCATCTTGTCTGTTTCCCGTTTCCTTGGATACCTTACATGTTTTATATTGCATTTGTATTTGAATAAATGATTCTCTCGTTTTATGAAACTATTGCTTTGACAGGTTTAAATGTTTTTCCAAGGTAATTTCTTTATTGTTATGTCTTTTCACCCGTTTGCCAAACCGTCGTGTTTGACCCTTTGCTTTGGTACTCAGGTCCCGTTGTTGGTCTCCCCGAGGAGGAGCTTGAGGAGGCGGTCGGTGAACCGCACCGATTAGTTAGTGGCACGCCGATGATATCGTCTAGACATTCGGGTGCTTGAGCTGCATAACATTTTGGGGATAGTGTCTAACCATTCTTTTGGGAATTTGTTACTTTATTCATATTGGCCTTTGTTGGCCTCTATTTTTGGGGCAATGAAATTAAATGATATTGTTGTAAACTTTAACTCTCTTTTGGGGATATAGCTTTAATGATCATTGCTCATTTTGATACTAGTATTAAACATGCGTTAATCTTGTTATCTTGGACATGAATGTATGAAATAGATTTGCTACACGCTTCCGCACATAAAAGAAATATTCATGTTGATGTGATATCCTCACCGCGGACACCTGTGGGAAATCACGTGAACGAGTGGTACTCTTTGGTAGACTCGTATACGTTTTGGATTTAAATCAAATCATCATAATTCATACATCAATCACAACAATTAGTCCCGATCCCGGATTAGGCCCGATGACCCGGTCCGGGGTCGCGACAGTACCCACTTGATGTTTTACAATGATTAGAGAAGAACCCTTTACAGAAATTCCTTTCTACAATCTCTCACTCTCAATCCCATACAAATCAGATTTTAATAAACATGAATTGAGAAATACTTATCTGAAGGAACTACTGATGAAGAACCATCTTCTTGATGCAGAGTTTCTTCTTGACTTGCTGTAAAAGAATCACAGCAGTATCTCCTTGCAAGCTCACACAACCCCACAAATATTTCTCTTTCTGTGTGTGTATCTGCAAAGATCCCTAGCATGCCTTTTTATAGGATTTGCCAACCCTAATTCGTGATTGCAAAAGGGCTAGGAGAGGTTTTGGAAACTCCTACAAGGATTATAAGAGATCTCTATTTTTTCTCTCGCGAGTTTCTGTTTTGAGAACTCCTTCAAGGATTGGAAGAGATCCCCTGTTTTTTCTCCGCAAGTTTCTGTTTTGAGAACTCCTCTTGACCGACCTCAGTGCTTAACGAACTCTGCGCTTTACCGACCTCAGTGCTTTGCCGAACTGACCGAGCACAACGCTTCACGTGCTTTGTCGAACTGACCGAGCTCAACGCTTTGCGTGCTTTGCCGAACTAACCGTGCTCAACGCTTTGCGTGCTTTACCGAACTGACCTGTCAACGCTTTTACCGAGCTCATGTCTTGTTATCGAGCTCATCATGTCTTCCTTGTTACCAAGCTCATGTCTTCCTTGTTACCGAGCTCAAGTCTTCCTTGTTACCGAGCTCATGTCTTCCTTGTTACCGAGCTCAACGCTTGTCGCTTGACCGAGCTCAACGCTTGACGCTTGACCGACTTTACCTAGCTGCTCAGTGCTTGAATGACTTTACCGAGCTGCTCAGTGCTTGAATGACTTTACCGAGCTGAGGCATTCTTTTTTATACTTGTGTGACAATGTGTTGACAATAATTCCAACACAGTGTTGACAATAATTCCAACACAAAACCGAGCTTCAAACATCAAACTCTCTTCAAAATCCAATAGACTCATACCCTATCTCGCTGATCCGGCTCATGATTTCCTCTAGCCGCGATTGCTTTACTGGAGGAATTTTCCAGTGTTCAGGTCTCCATATGGTTCTGCAATAATCAGAGGTTTTTACTCCTAGGCTACCTATATTTTTCGGATTTTGGTTTTCTAATTTTTTGGGGTTTTGCGGCTTTTTGATTTTTTTGGGTTTTCTGGAACGATATGGTATATGTTTGGTTGCAGAAGGGCTATCTAAGGAGGAAGGTCCCAACCACGGGCAATGCCGAGCTGCGAGGCGATACACCACTTCGTCACCTTCGAGATTTTCGATTTCCCAGGTTTTGTTGTCTTCTTCTAAGGGTCTTCCTCTCCAGTGTCGCCTTGCAGCCGGGCGGTAGACGACTTCTTGACTATCGGGGTCTTCAATTTCCCAAGTTTCCAAATCATCCCTTTTCTCAAGAATCGGCGTTTTTTTTTTTTTGGCAATTTTGCCGAATACTGGTACTAATAATGTTGCATGACAACATTTAGAAACTTTCCTCCAGGGAGGGACTTGAACCTCTAATTTCTTCGGTCTCGTGGAATTCTTCCCAAGTACCAAATAAGTCTTCGTAGTTCTTGATCTCCTCGTCCTCGGAGGATGAATCGGTTATACCTTCTATTAAAAGTTCTTTCCCTTTCTTCTGGGGCGGACCTCGTTGCATCCCCCTCCATCAGGAGGTTCATTGGGGTTTAGGAGTTTGCTATGCCTAACGAAGTGCTTGCCTAGTTTCCAATTCTTTTTGGAGATCGTTATTTTATCATATGGGTCAAATCCTAACCCTTCTGTCCCTATCCTTGCTTCCGGGATGACGGGGTCAAGGATCCCGTCCTCGTTTTTGCCTAATCCCAATCCAAGTTGATATCCAAGCTTTCTCATGAGGTTCCAGCCTTGTATACATTCTATTCTTAACGGCGGTTCAGGTAGAGGGACTGGATCGGGTATCATACTTCGGACGGGATCGATATCCGTTAGGGAAATAATAGGATTGATCTTATATCCATGGGTTTTGGTTTCAGGAAGGATAGGAGCCGGCCGCAGGGTGGGAAGTATCTGAAGTCCTTCTGGTTCAATCATAGGCGGTTCCCCCATTAGCATTACGACTTTTCCTACGTGGGGAAACTTAATGCATTGGTGCCTAGTGGACATGACCGCCTTCATGTGATTCAGCCAGCGACGTCCTAATATCAGGTTAAAGGTCACCGAGATATCCATGACGTAGAACTCTTCGGGTACCGAAATCGGGCACGCTTGCATAAATAACATGATCTTCCCATAAAAGTTTTTTCTATTTCCGTCATTCCCTGTCACCATCAACGGGGCTGGGGTTAGGTCCTTAGCGGTCAAATCCAGCGTCTTGCATGTTTTTAGCAGACAGATGTTCAAAGACGCCCCCGTGTCTACTAGAGCACCGGATATTTCTTTCTCTACAACCCTAACTGTGAGATGTAGGGGTGATGTTCTCGCTTCAGGTGGTATCTCTTTTAATTCATCCTCGGTGAAGTTGAGGGTTGGCAAGAAAGTCTCTAGGGACAAGGAGGCGATGGACGTGAATCCTAGAGCGGGGGGCGGGGGGGGGGGGGGGTGTTTGGGTTGTTGTGGGGGGGGGGGGGTGGTGCTGAATAGGGTGAGCCAAAAAATTACTAGACCAATTTTAACTCTTTTAAATTTTAAGTCACTTATGCTTAGAGAAAGATTAATTATCTTGTGAAGAGGAGCAGTCTCTAAGTTAATCATCCATGAAATGAAACCAAAAGATCAATCACCATAACATAAGCATTTATAGTGGTTCGGCCAACATGCCTACATCCACTCTCGGCATCCTTACCGGATTTCACTAGCTCAAATTAAGGTTTAGGATCACCTCAAACCTTACAAATACATCACTTATGCTTTTCAAGGCTAAGCAATAACCTATACACAATGCTTTTCTTAGGCTAAGCAATAACCTTTACAAGAGGATTTTCTCTTAAATAAAATGCCTATGAATGCATGGATAAGAGAACAATGAAGTGCAATTTAATGCCTCTAAAAAGGCTGATTAGAAAGTGAAAACTTAACTTCTAGAAGCATGCATATGAATGACAAAGTCTATGAATAATGCATATACTAGAAATCACTCTATCTCTTTTTAGAAAGATGAAACTTTAAATGATGCAAAGATGATAAACATATGTATGAGAAAGAGTTGTTTGACAAACACATGGTTTTCCAAAAGATCAAACTTGAATGAAAAGGTACAATCTTAAGATTAACAAGTTAGATTTGAAAGCAAGGATTCATAACTCATGTGAATGGTAAATCATATGTTGATTTCATAAAGCTAAAATATTTCAAAGTTCAAAGCATGTTATGAAACACAACATCTCAAGAAGAAAGCCAACTATTTGATCATGCTTAAAAGAAAACAAAGATTTAGAAACAAAGCATGAAATTGATCTTGGGATAAAGAAAGCACACCCATTTGAAGATCAAAGGTTGAATAATTGGATTGGCTTCATAATCCCTTCACTAATTCTCCTAAAAAGTTGTCCTTTCTTGGCCTTGAAAATTCCCAAAAGTTCAGCCACTTTTTCCAAACAAAAAACCACTTTTTATAGAGAAAGAGTTCCCAACGGCTAGTGCCCGGTCGACTTGGTACGAGGCCGGGTCGACCGGGAGCTCAACGGTTCTAAAAATGCCCGTTGGAGAGGCTAACGGTCACAAATCCCCGGTCGACCTGCAGTGTGCCCGGTCGACCGGGTCCCTGGGCTCGGTCGACCGACCACACAGGCAGGTTGACCTGGAGACAGCCCATAAAATCTGAATTTTCAGAAAGATGAAATTATGAGGGCTTCTTTCCAGGGGACTTTGAGTCACAAAGTACAAGCTTGGGAAAATGACTTCAAAAGGATGAAAATAGAATTTTAAAGACATGAAACATTCAAACCAAAATATGGATTTAAAGAAGAAAACTATGAAAAGCTTGAAATGATTTTCGAACTCAAAGATAGAACATTTTAAGATTTTAAAATCTGAACTAAAAACTTCATGAACTTAAGATAATTAAGATTTGAAAACCATGCATATCATTTAATAAAAACAAAGATTATGAATGAGAAATATGCATGAAGATCCTAAGATTAAGAACATAAAGAATGAGAGGTCAAGCTATGAAAATTAATGCATCCTATCAAATTGCAACAAAACAAAAGCTCTAACAGTCCTTAGTTGCTCCGGGGTTATATTTTCTAGAACTTGTAAATGGGTAATGGCGTCCATCAACTGCTTTTGATGTATCGGGGAAGTCTTGATCAGGTCAAGGATTGACACTTTGGCGGGTATCTTCGTCAAGTGCCCCAGAAAGTCATATTCTATCCCAGTCTCCAGTTGAATACGAGCTCTTCCCTCGACAACTTTTATAGTCTGCGCGTCAGAGATTTATAAGCCTGGATCCGGCGTATTCGTGATCGGAGGTAATCGCGGTGGGAGAATTCGTCTTGATCAGAGGTGTGCTTGTGATGACTATATGCTCGGAGGATGGGTCAACTGGGAGTGTCGCGACCCCAGATCGGGCCCCCCGATAGAGCGGGCCTAATCCGGGATCGGGACTAAGTTGATTTGATTTGTGATTGTGTATGAAGGATGATGAATTCTTTTAAAACCCAAAACGTATACGAGTCTACCAAAGAGTACCACTCGTACACGCGATTTCCCATAGGTGTCCGCGGTGAGGATATCACATCAACATGAATATTTCTTTTATGTGCGGAAGCGTGTAGCAAATCTATTTCATACATTCATGTCCAAGATAATAAGATTAACATACATTTGATACCAGTATCAAAATGAGCAATGATCATTAATGCTATAACTCCAAAAGAAAGTTAAGGTTTACAACAATATAGTTTAATTACATTGTCCCCAAAATTAGAGGCCAACAAAGGCCAATATAAATAAAAAACAATTTCCCAAAAGAATGGTTAGTTTCTATCCCCAAAATATTTCACAGCTCAAGCACCCGAATGTCTAGACGACATCATCGGCGTGCCACTCAACTAAGCGACGCGGTTCTCCGACCTCCTCCTCAAGCTCCTCCTCAGGGAGACCGATAACGGGACCTGAGTACCAAAGCAAAGGGTCAAACACAACGGTTTGGCAAACAGGTGAAAAGACATATCAATAAAGAAATTACCTTGGAAAACATTTAAACCTGTCAAAGCAACAGTTTCAAAAAACGAGAGAATCATTTTTTCAAATATATATGCAATATGAAACATGTAAGGTATCCAAGGAAACGGGAAACAGACAAGATGGCAACCACACATAGCTAAGTCCTCTATCACTGAAGTGACATGAGCATATCGGGATGTTGTCTCAGTCACCGAAGTAAGGAGATGCAACATAAGTAACATATACATATACATAATATAATACGGGACATGACCACGGTAGCGAACCGGGTATCGGGACAAGACCACGGTAATAACCAGGTAGCGGGATCCAAACTGCAGCTGGCGGGACAGGAAGGGGTCTCCAAGTCGGTGGATAAGACCGGCAAGGAAAGCCAAGCTTAGTGGTGCCGACTCATAGGTCAAATGACAAATCAAAACATGTATAAAACATATCGAGTGCATGTATGTAAACGAGCGGGACAGGATGCTCAAAGGCACAAGTATCATTTTATTCGGGCATGTATAAATGGGGTGAACCGCAACGATTAGTTGAGTGGCACGCCGATGATGTCATTTAGACATTCGGGTGCCGAGTGACGTGACATTTTGGGTTGTATCTAACCATTCTTTTGGGGAAAACGTGATACTTTATTCATTGGCCTTTGTTGGCCTCTATTTTTGGAAACAATGTAATTAAACTACTCTGTTGTAAACCTTAACTTTATTTTGGGGTTATAGCTTTAATGATCATTGCTCATTTTGATACTAGTATGAAATATGTTTTAATCTTGTATCTTGGACATGAATGTATGAAATAGATTTGCTACACGCTTCCGCACATAAAAGAAATATTCATGTTGATGTGATATCCTCACCGCGGACACCTGTGGGAAATCGCGTGTACGAGTGGCATCTTCTTGATGGACTCGTATACGTTTTGTTATTTTTGGTTTTGGTTTAAATTAATTCATGCAATCATTACACATACATCATTAGTCCCGATCCCGGATTAGGCCCGCCTTATTGTGGGGACCCGGTCCGGGGTCGCGACAGACTGGTATCAGAGCGAGACGTGTTTCAAGCAATTAAAAGAAACTAGAAATCCTAAGGACGTGGCGAGGATTCGTTAGAGTTTTCGTTAGTTAGTATCGTGTGAGCATTGTGTGACCCCTATTATATTATCTTGTGCTAACGAATTGTTTTGCAGCATCATGCCACCTCGCAAAAGGCCAGTAAATGGCAATCCTACAGCCAGTAACAGTGAACAGACAGGGCCAGTCCAAGAGGACATCCCTGAGAACCCCATGCCAAACCAGTTCCAACAGATGATGCAGGCCATGCTAGATCAACAAAGACAGGCCAATGAGAATCAGGCTAGACTGCAAGAACAGATGCTGAAGAAAGATCAGGATTATGCTAGAGAATTGCAAGAGATGCAGAGGCAACTTCTTGAGGTATTACAGAGGAGGCCCGAGCCTGTGCAAGCACAGCCTGCTATTGTGATCAATCAGCGGGAACATGACCCGAATGCCCTATTTGAGAAGTTCAGGAAGAGGGGCCCGAAAGAGTTCTTTGGGACAGAAGACCCATTGGCTACAGACGATTGGCTGGAGCACACAGAGAATATCTTTGAGATTTTTCAGTGCACGGGTAGAGAAAGAGTCCAGCTTGCTACATCTCTCTTCACCAGTTCAGCAGATATCTGGTGGAAGACAGTGAGGGAAGAGTACAGGCACATGCCAGATGCAGTGGCATGGACTAGCTTCAAGGGGCAGTTTGGGGACAAGTATGTGCCCACTCACATCAGGAGGCAGAAAGCAGCAGAATTTTAGCAGCTTGTTCAGGGCAACATGTCAGTCCTCAAATACCTCACTAAATTCGAGAGATTGTCTAGATATGCCCCTGAGCTAGTGGACACGGTGGAAAAGAAGATAGCCAAGTTTCTTGAAGGCCTAAATCCCATCATTGAGAGGGATGCTACCGGGGTTGTACCACCTGCAACCTTCGAAGAGGCAGTCAAGAGAGCTTATAAATTTGAGAACTTCCACCATAAGATCCTCAGACTCCAGGGTAAGGGACCTCAGCAGCAGCAGAGAAGTCAGCAGAGGAATCATCAGCACAAGAGACAGAGGCAAGATCAGAATGTGCAGAATCCTTTGGTGTGTATGCATTGTGGGAAGAACCACGAGAGTGCCCAGTGCCGTACCATCACTGGAGCATGCTTCAGATGTGGCTCTATGGCTCATCAGATGAGGGACTGCCCAAGGCAGAATAGACAGCAGCAGCAGCAGCAAGGGGCACAGCGTCTAGCACAACCTCAGAATGCCATAGTTGTGCAGAACCAGGCTAGACCTCTTCAGCAGCAAGCCCCACAGCAGCAGTATAGGCCACAGCAGCAGCAGCAAGCCCGTCAGCAGGGACAGAATCAGAATCAGCGTCCTCCGCAACAGAATAGGAATGCAGGCAGGCCACAACAAGCTCAGAACAGGCTACAGCAGAGAGGACAGATTTATGCTATCAACAGAGCTGATGCAGAGGCAGCAGGAGATGTTGTGGAAGGTACTCTCCTTGTTTGTGGATTCCAAGCTAGGGTTTTGTTTGACCCTGGCTCTACCCATTCTTTTATCTCCCCCAGATTTGCAAAGTTGATTGATATGCATGCTAGAGATTTGGATTTCCTATTGACTGTGGCTACTCCCATAGGTAAAGAAGTTATATGTAGGACTTTTTACCCTAGTTGTCCAGTCATGATAGGAGGGTTAGAGTTACCAGCAAATCTCATTTCTTTGGAGATGTTTGATTTTGATGTCATCCTAGGGATGGACTGGTTAGCAGGGTATCATGCTACAATGGATTGTTTCCATAAGACCCTCACCTTCAAGTTAGAAGAGTCACCAGCAGGAGTACTGTTTCGAGGAGACAGGGGTAATCCTAGTACAGGGTTTATTTCAGCGTTGAAGGCTGATAGACTTCTGAGGGGTGGATGTGAGGCCTATTTGGCGTTTATCACGGAGGATAAACGGTCCCAAGGGGTGGAGGATATCCCAATTGTTTGGGAATTCCCGGATGTTTTTCCGGAGGAGATTCCAGGTTTACCACCCATTAGAGAGATTGATTTCACTATCGAGCTACTACCAGGGACTGCTCCTATATCCATTGCACCTTACAGAATGGCTCCGGCGGAATTGGGAGAATTGAAAACACAATTGCAAGAATTATTGGACAAAGGTTTTGTAAGACCTAGTGTTTCGCCGTGGGGAGCTCCTGTGTTGTTCGTTAAGAAGAAGGATGGTTCAATGAGGATGTGCATAGATTACCGGAGATTGAACCAAGTGACCATCAAGAACAAGTATCCTTTGCCAAGGATAGATGAACTGTTTGATCAGTTACAGGGTGCTTCCTTCTTTTCGAAGATTGATTTGAGATCTGGTTACCACCAGCTTAGAGTCAGAGAGTCAGATGTGCTGAAGACAGCTTTCCGGACTAGATATGGGCACTATGAGTTCTTGGTCATGCCTTTTGGATTGACAAATGCACCAGCAGTGTTCATGGCATTGATGAACAAGATATTTGCAGAGTATCTAGATCAGTTCATAGTGGTGTTCATTGATGACATTTTGGTGTACTCCAAGACCAAGGAAGAGCATGAAGAGCACTTGAAGATAGCCTTGCAGCTTCTGAGAGAGAACTAGCTGTATGCAAAACTCAATAAGTGTGAGTTTTGGCTTGAACAAGTAGCATTTTTGGGGCACATTATCTCCAGAGAAGGCTTGTCAGTAGACCCATCCAAGATAGAGGCAGTGGTACAGTGGGAAAGACCGAAGAATGTGACAGAGATCAGGAGTTTTCTGGGATTGGCTGGCTATTATCGGAGGTTTGTTCAGGGATTTTCGTCGATTGCGTCACCTTTGACGAAATTGACAAGGAAGAATGAGCCATATGTGTGGTCAGACAAGTGTGAAGTCAGTTTCCAAGAGCTTAAGAAGAGATTGACCACAGCACCAGTCCTTACCTTGCCATCTGGAAGTGGCGGTTTCACTATCTTTACCGATGCTTCGAACATTGGACTTGGTTGTGTGTTGATGCAGGAAGGGAAAGTGATAGCTTATGGATCCCGTCAGTTGAAAGATCATGAGAAGAATTATGCAACACATGATCTTGAGCTAGCAGCGGTTGTTTTCGCATTGAAGATGTGGAGACATTATCTCTATGGAGAGAAATTTGAGGTTCACTCAGATCACCGCAGCTTACAGTACCTGTTCTCACAGAAGGAATTGAACATGAGGCAGAGGAGATGGATGGAGTATATCAAGGATTATGATTTTCCGATCAAATACCATCCAGGGAAGGCAAATGTAGTTGCTGATGCTTTGAGCAGGAAATCAGTGGGCATGGCAAATCTCAGTGGCACATGTATCTTTGAGCAATTTGAGGAGTTGAGAATAGACATGCAGCCGCTTGAGAAGGGTGTTTTGTTAGCTAACATGTCAGTGTCAGAGCCTTCCTTCATTCAGAAGATTAAAGGCAGTCAGTTGCAAGATCCAGAGTTGGCCAAGATTTCAGAGCAGATAGCAGATCGTCCTGATTTTTGGATTGTAGATGGAGTTTTGTACTTCCGTGACCGTCTGTGTGTGCCAAGCATTGAAGATTTGAGGAATGATATCATGATCGAGGCTCACAGTACGAGGTATTCTGTGCATCCTGGCAGCACGAAGATGTATCAGAATTTGAAGGGCAGATTTTGGTGGAACAACATGAAGAGAGAGATAGCAGCGTTTGTTTCTCGGTGTATGGTATGTCTGTTGATCAAGGCAGAGCACCAGAAGCCTCCAGGGTTGTTACAACCGTTGGATATTCCGGAGTGGAAGTGGGAGCATATAACCATGGATTTCATTTCGGGATTACCGAGGACTAGCAGAGGAAATGACGCTATTTGGGTCATTGTAGACCGTCTCACCAAGTCAGCTCATTTCATTCCGATGAAGACTGGGAAGAAGATGCACATGCTACCTTTGGCAGAGTTGTTTGTTAGTGAGATTGTCAGCAGACATGGTCAGCCAGTTTCCATCACATCTGATAGAGATAGCAGATTCGTCTCGAGATTTTGGAAAACACTGCATGAGTCTATGGGTACTAGATTACAGTTCAGTACAGCTTATCACCCTCAGACAGATGGTCAGTCAGAGAGGACCATACAGACTCTTGAGGATATGCTCCGTGCTTGTGTGTTAGACTTCAAAACTCAATGGGACGAGACTCTACCTTTGTGTGAGTTTGCGTACAACAATAGCTACCACTCGAGCATTGGAATGGCGCCTTTCGAGGCATTGTATGGCAGAAGGTGTAGGACACCTGTGTGTTGGGAAGAGGTTGGTACCCGCAGCTTCCATGGACCGACAATGGTAAGTGAGACCAGTGATAAGGTCAAGCAGATTCAGGCACGTCTGGAAGTAGCCTGGAGTAGGCAGAAGAGTTATGCAGATTCTCACAGAAAGGACTTGCAGTTCAAGGAAGGGGACAAAGTTTTCTTGAAAGTATCACCTACTAGAGGAACTTTGAGATTCGGGCAGAAAGGCAAGTTGTCAAGGAGATACATTGGACCTTATGACATTGTGAGCAAGATTGGTGAAGTGGCTTATAGGTTAGCCTTACCACCCGAGCTATCTGGTGTACACAACGTCTTCCATGTATCCATGTTGAAGAAGTACGTCCCCGATCCTTTGCATGTACTACATCATGAGCCGTTAGAGATCAGAGAAGATGCTACCTATGTTGAGAAGCCTATTCGGATCATCGACACCAAAGAGCAAGAATTGAGGACACGGACTATTCAGTGGGTGAAGGTACTTTGGGAGAATCATGGACCAGAAGAGGCAACCTGGGAATTGCGAGACCAAGTGCAGAAGAAGTACCCACATCTCCTACCGGAGGTAAGTCTTGTGTTTTATTTGGAGGACCAAATATTCTAAGGGGTGGAGGATATAAGACCCCGACCCGAGTGATCTCAATTAGTGCTTAGTTAGTCGCGTGTTAGTCTTGATTTGCTTTGTGGTTTTGGTTTAGTCGGTTTAGAATAGCTTGGAGATAGCTTTGGGGATTTTGAGTGCCTTTGGTATTAGTGGGACCCTTTGGGGGTCCCTTGTTTTTTGGCTTTACGTGTACTTGAGGTTTTATCTTGGTTTTCTTGATTTGCATTTTATCCCGTTTTGTTTATCTTGTTATTGTCTTCAACTTTCATGTTGATCCCGTCCCCGTTCGAAACCCCGAAACTTGACTTTTCTAGCTTCAAGGGCACAGCAGTACTTTTACTCCAAATCTGTACCAAATTAGTGTTAATCCCGAAACCCGCGAAACATAAACTTTTTAGAAACTAGATATTTCGACGATCATTTCTTCCTTCTTCGTCGATTTCATCCGGAGCCCCGAAAACCACTATTTCAGCCCAACTAGGTTACTAGAAGGTGGAGCCCACTTGTGTAGCTTATAAAAGAGAGCTCTTTCCCCCATTTTCTCTTTTTCCAGCAACTTCCTTGAACCTAGGGTTTTTGGTGCACCTTTCTCTTCTTCTCCTTGCTCAATCATCACCAAACTTGCACCATCATCTCAAAAGATTGCATTATCTTCTTCTCCACTTCAAGGGCTCTCCATTGGTACCATTTTGAAGGAAATCCCATCTCTCCAAGACCTTCTTCTAGCTTGCATTGCTCATTTGGAGAACCTATTGGTAAGATCTTTTCCTAATCTTCTAGATTAGTGTTCTTCTAGTTTTAGAGGAGCTACATTTTCAATATTGAAAGCTCTCTCTTCTCCCTCATTGTTTTGACCCATTTTAGGGTTTGTTTTAGGGGTTTTTGGTAGAGCTTGTTTCCTTGACTTGCAAGAGTGCTAGAGCTTGTTTTTCATTGATTGAAGACTTGAGGCAAGTGGATGTTTTGACTCTTCTATCTTTATATGAGTTTTTGATAAAATGCATTTATGTCTTTACCTAACCTTTGGAGATATTAATGACTTGTTTAGATTGGTAATACATGCTCATTTTAGTTCTTGAAAGCTTGTTTTAATCACATATGAGATTGCTAATCAGGTTTGGAGACAATGTAGAAAAGATAGAAAAAAAATGGGAAGATCACTGAACTGCTGTAACAGAACCTGGCTTCTGTTACGCCGTTCACGCCGTCGACCGGCGACACTAGAACAGGCCCCCAGTTAGCAGACCTGCTGCACTGCGGGATTCCCTGTTCCGCAGTGCACGCGGTCGACCGGCCAAGGGCGCGGTCTGTTGGGATTGGTGTATGCCCTAAAGCCCACTGACTGCACTTTCATCTCTGTAACTGGATATTTATTGGTTATTTAATGGAATGACTTCTTTCTCTTTGTACTTGTGTATTTGTATGGTTGTGTAAGGCCCATTGTTTTCTAGTAATGACTTAGGTGTGTAGTGGCTACACACAGTTAGGTCTGAGTCATGGACACTTGAAACAATAAACTTGTTCATAACTGAGAGATGGAGTTGGGCACTTCATCTTGGTATAAGTTATAATGAGATACTCTCCTGTATTCAGGGTGACTTACCTAAGTCACGGGAGGCTTTTCCGGATTTATCTCATTAGTGCATGTGTCATGCATTGAACAGGACCACTTGTAGGTGTGATCTCTAAAATAGTACTATCACAGAGAGAGATCAAATCACCTCTTGCTACTGAGTGACCAGTGCTCTTAATCTTGAGCATTTGTGGATGAACTGACGAAGTCAAGTTCTTGTGCTTTAATTCACTATGGGTGAGATCCTGTTCATGGGTCAACAGCTCTGTGTTTTGGGTGCTTGGGCTTGATTAGTTGGGACGTGCAAATGCAATATGGAATCTATGCCATCACATGATGGAATGATCGTCCCCTTAGAATTATCCGATTAATCATCAGAATCTAAGATCTTAGTATATGGATGTTCCATATGGATATTGAACTTGTGGGTCGCTCCCTGGATCAAGAGAATGATATCTGAATGATGATTAGGTCAAGGATATGAAATTCTAAGGTTGAGATGTAATCAAGAAGGTAGATAGTACATCGGTTAACCTACTTGATTATGGATGTTACATAGAGGGGCATTGTGGTCATTGTACTTGGTAGGTCAAAGACAATCGTCAGTTTATGATGAGCTTTATTTGCAATTTAATATTTGTCCCTGGAGTGCAACCATAACTCTCTAGTGGAATGAGTTAAGGTTAAAATGATCCTAGTGTTGCTATGGGGTTAGCATGGACATTTTGGTCATTTTGGGAGCCAAGGGCAAATATGTCTTTTGGTCCCTTCTCTAGCCACTTTCCTAGATTGGCAAGGTTTCCTAAATTGTTTAAATGTGTGGAGAAATAATTTTGAGTGTAAATTCAAATAGGTCCATGAAGGCATACATGAATTACATCTCTAGATAAATTATTTGGTGCATGGACCATAGTTAGTGTGGGCTAGCCAATGTGGTCCCTAGTTTGTGGGTCCCAAGTTTGTGTAGGCCCCATTACTTGGAAGGAGTTCTTTTTTGTACAAGTTTTCCTAAAGTTTAGTAGCTTTCTAATTCTATTTGGAAACTAAACTAAGAGGGGAAGGGCTGGACGTCCATATGGGTTTCCTTTTTAGTAAGTCTTTCTTGGTTTCCTCGTTCCTTAAGGAAACTTCTTCTAAAAGAGATTTCCTCTTTATATATATGGCTGGCTGTACTCCCCTGGGGCGTGAAACAACTAAAGGAAAGAAAGATAAAAAGGAGAGAGCCTAGGAAAGAAAAAGGAGAGAAACAGCCCATAGAAATTCTCCTCCTCTTGGACGTCCATTGTATGAAGAAACTTTCTTGCTGGTCCTTGTTTTCTTCCTCCAGAAAACCCATATCAGATCTGAGTCCTACACTTCAGATCAAGGAAAAATAGTTAGAAGGAAACCTGGTTGTGTTCCCACCAACACTAACCAATCAGATTAGTAGAAAGAGGAATAGAGTAGAAGACTAGAAGGGAACCTGCTGCAGAGAAATTCCAGCAAGGTTGCTGAATATTGCAGTCTAAAGAATCTGATTTTAAAGTTCAGATTTCAGAGGTTTTTCGACCTAAGAACATCAGGTATGTGTTCTTCTTTGTATCTTCTTTGTTTTCACAGTAGTTGATTATGATTGCATGGTGTTATTGTGTGATTTACATGGCTGGTTTGCTTTCTTATTATGGTCCTAGTTAAAAGTTTTGAAATTACAGCCATAGAACTCTTTTCTTCAAAGGAGTTCAGATCTGACTCACACCATCTTTCACGGTCGACCGGCCATACAGAGGTCAGGCTCCCTGGAGCCTGACCAAAAGACTGTTCACCATTTTAAGTTACAACTCCCGGTCGACCTGGCCCTGGCCGGTCGACCAAGCCCCTGTGTACGCGGTCGACCGGCCCAACTGGAAACCCTGCAGAAAAATAGACTTTTGCCCTGTGTTTAGGTGGACTTTAAATGGAACTTAGTGACCCTTTTGTGGACCCGTTGGACTTCTTTTGAGGACGGTTGACCGACATTTCCTCATGGTTAATCCGGTCGTATCGGTACTTAACCTAATTCAGTCTTGAACGGTGCGGAACAACGGGATATCCTTTCTTTTATCTAAACGCGAAATTGGGCTGTTTGGATATCGCGAATCCGTTTTCCCTTCGATGAATGAGTAGGTTGTAAGGTACTACTAGATTAACATTGTGCTTAGGATCCCATCCCTATTAGGTTTTGTTTAACTAAAACTCGATTAGGGTTTGAATCCCTAAGGGGCATAAAGAGCCCGGAATGTCTCTAAACTCAAGGAGTACCAAGTGATCATCACAATAGACATACGGGGTCCTTATTCACTTGATTTTTATCGAATCCCGACACTTGTCCCGAATTTCAGGAAATGTGATTTATCATTCCCGAAAACATTGATTTTGAAACTAGAGCTTTTGCTAGCCCCGACATGCACTTCCCGTTTGAAAATGAAATTAGTGCTTTTGAGCACCTCGTCTCGCCCGTTTATTTAAGTGCATTATACATGATTTGTACATGTCTTGTTTTACATGATTTGACCTATGAGTCGGCACCACTAAGCTTGGCTTTCCTTGCCGGTTTGATCTACCGACTTGGAGACCCTTTCCCGTCCCGCCAGCTGCAGTCTTGGATCCCGCTACCCAGTTATTACCGTGGTCTTGTCCCGAAACCCGGTTCGCTACCGTGGTCCCGTCCCGTATTGTATTATATATGTATATGTTACTTATGTTGCATCTCCTCACTTCGGTGACTGAGACAACATCCCGATATACTCTTGTCACTTCGGTGATAGAGGACTTAGCTATGTGTGGTTGTCATCTTGTCTGTTTCCCGTTTCCTTAGATACTTTACATGTTTTATCTTGCATATGTATTTGAACAAATGTTTCTCTTGTTTTTATGAAACTATTGCTTTGACAGGTTTAAATGTTTTTCAAGGTATTTTCCTTATTGTTATGTCTTTTCACCCGTTTGCCAAACCGTCGTGTTTGACCCTTGTTTTTGGTACTCAGGTCCCGTTGTTGGTCTCCCTGAGGAGGACCACGAGGAGGCGGTCGGTGAACCGCAACGATTAGTTGAGTGGCACGCCGATGATGTCATTTAGACATTCGGGTGCCGAGTGACGTGACATTTTGCGTTGTATCTAACCATTCTTTTGGGGAAAACGTGATACTTTATTCATTGGCCTTTGTTGGCCTCTATTTTTGGGAACAATGTAATTAAACTACTCTGTTGTAAACCTTAACTTTATTTTGGGGTTATAGCTTTAATGATCATTGCTCATTTTGATACTAGTATGAAATATGCTTTAATCTTATATCTTGGACATGAATGTATGAAATAGATTTGCTACACGCTTCCGCACATAAAAGAAATATTCATATTGATGTGATATCCTCACCGCGGACACCTGTGGGAAATCGCGTGTACGAGTGGCATCCTTCTCGATGGACTCGTATACGTTTTGTTATGTTTGGTTTTGGTTTAAATTAATTCATGCAATCATTACACATACATCATTAGTCCCGATCCCGGATTAGGCCCGCCTTATTGTGGGGACCCGGTCCGGGGTCGCGACAAAGGTCATGGAGAAAAGCGATCATGGATACCAATTGGAATATATATAAAACAAATATACCAATTGAGATTGAAGGATATGACCATTAAAACAATCACTCTAAAATGGAGTTAAAAAGAATATAACTATTAGGAAAAAATCCAAATTAGAGCTATCCATGATGTTATGGGGTTTACTAATCATAGCATCAAACAATATAACTTATGAAAATCATATGCTATGAAAATTTTGAAATCATTTCATCCAATCATTAAATATCACTATCAAGTGCAAGATGAATGAAATGAAATTCAATCATGAAGCCAACCTCAACTAATAACCAACCAATATTATGATCACATAAACATGGTGGTCATGAGATTTACTTATATGAGCAAGAGAGGTGGCAACCATGAAAATTATGATGCTAATGGAATGTGACATGGAATGAAAACATATTACTATAAAGTTCAATTCAATGTACATGGTCTATCACATTCTCAAGATATGACATCAATTGGATATTACAACAATCGAAAATTATACCAATTGAAACCAATTGAATTTGAAAACATGATTAAAAGCAAGGATGTGACAAACACAAAATTCCATCAAGCATCATAAAAGGATATTCATCACTTTTAAAGATATAACTAATGAGCATAGTGATGAACAAGAAAAATTGCATAAAAAGATATAACTTATAAGAACATGCAATTTACAAAATGTCAAAATCATATGAATTCAACATCTAAAGAAATTCATCAAACAATAGATATAACTATGAAATATAAGAAATGAATTTCAAAGAGGTTCATATGATTAAGCACACTATTATGAAGTTGAGACATTTATAAAGAATGATACCAATAAGAAAACTATACATGAAACAACATCATAACCATCCATTTAAAAAATAATGACTTAGAAAGCATAAATGATGGATTTGAGAGTTCTAGTATGGTATCATCAAATATAACTAAGATAACAACCATACATGGAACTCATTGACATTTGCATAGAGAGGATCAATCACAATCAAGATCTAACTCATACCATATCATCAACAAAGAATACAACCATGTGAGCACAAGAAGGCATGAAGTTAAGGGAATCAATCTATCATGCAACATCTCCACTCTTAGCAAATGTACTAAGCTTACAGTGCAATGGAAAAGGATATGAGGTCTATACCAAATGAACTTAGCACATTAAATCATATATGTACTTATTAGGCTCAAATGATAATAAAACAAAAGATTTTACTATAAAGCACATAAACAATCATCAATTTGCATTAATGAAAATATATACCAAGTTAGGCACAAACATGCAAATCAATGATACCATATCCAACCATGCAATGTAAGACATCAAAATCAATTTGCATAAAAAGAATGTAACTAAATGAGCGAAGATGCAAATTGTTTGTAAAAATTATTTCCTTTCAAATGATAAAATCATAATTAAGCACAAGGAAATAAATTCGAGGAAAATGTTTCTATAAATACAACCAATAAAGCTTAGAACATTTTCCAAAGTTTTTCAAATCACTTTAATATATGAAATTCCAACAAAGAATCATTTATAGAAATATGAGCAAGTGATTTTGAAAAACAAGAAGTGTACTGTTGTAAATTTTCAATTTGTAAAACAATAGACACTCACAAATTTTCCATACCATGAGATATAACTTGAAAATCAATGGAAAACTTAAATTGCTTCAAATCATTTGATTTACAAAAAGGATCTAACTATGACATTCATCAAATGATTTTTCAACATCAATTGATCATGAAAAATCTAACTATGAAAGCTTTTGTAATCACAATCAATTGATCATCAATAGAAATGCAATGCAAGAGATATAACTAAATGAGAGCAAAAAGCAAATCTACCATGATGAAATTATAAACAAATGATTTTGAAAACCATGATATGTAACTAGAGAAGTACATGAAAACAAAATCAATTGATTACAAATAAACATTGCATTTAAAGAAATGTAACTAATGAAAGAACATAAATGCAAATGATCATGACCAATAATATGATTTAACTATAAAGGATAGGTTGGTCAATTAGGTTCAAGGCCTTAAGGTTTGACTAAGTATATAACTTTAGGAATCCACCTAAGGTCTTGAGAGGGTTGATCTTTGAGGTCTAGTTTAAAAGTCTCACCAACTATAGGAGATTTGACTTGATAAATTTTCAATTTAGACTTATCACCAATATGTTTAGATTTAACTAAATTTGACCTAGGTTGGTGAATAATCTTTTGAGGTTGGTGAGTGTGTTTCTTAGGGGATTGATTTATTTTTCTTTTCTTCTTATTTCCTCCCTTTAATTGACTTTTGAATTTTAAATTTAACTTTGCAACTTTATTCAAAAGTTCTTTCATGGGTTAATTTAAGGGAGATAGGTTGAGAAGCTTTTTGTTGATAGATTCTTTTATACTTGGTTTAACTTGTTTAACCTTTTTAGAATCTATCTTAGGAGACTCCTTTTTAATTGATTTAACTTGTTTAATCTTCTTGGAGTCTTCTTTGATATTTAGTGTCTTACCCTTCATAGAGTTTGATTTTACTTTCTTGGATTTAAAGATGGGTTTAGACACATGGCTTCTTCTTAGTTTGCACTCAAACCTAAAATGCCCTTCAATACCACAATAATTACATTTAGACATGGGCAAGGAAGTGTGAGTGCTAGAGAATGAGGACTCACCTTTCACAAAAGTGTTGGTGAATTTAGGGTCATGTGAAATATTCTTATTATAACCAAGACCCATCCTATCTCTTTGTGATTTACCCAATTTTAATAACTTTTCAAATTTTTCTTCACTTTGGGTAAATTTGCACTCATACTTTTGTTTGTAGCTTTCAAGTTGAGTGACTTGGTTTTTAAGGGTTGAATTTTCATTTTTAACTTTTGTTAGTTCATTTTCAAATCCCTTTTATTTGTTTAGTTCTTCATGGGTAAGTTTTAACTCAAATTTAAGTTCATTAATAACATTAGATCCAAGTTCTAAAGTTTTTATCTTATTTTGAGTATTAGATAAATTTTCCTTAGAAGTAGTCAACTTGGATTCTAGGTTGTTAATGTTTTTGTCTTGCCTTTGTAATTGATCTCTTAGTTTTGAATTTTCCTTATTAAGATCATCACATCCTATCTTTAATTCATTTAGTTCATCTTGAAAATTAAATAGGTTATGTAAAGACATCATGAACTTAGATTCTACACAATTTATTAATTCTTCTTTCTCTCTAAGTTCATCTTTTGAAGAAACTAATTCTTTGTTTAGTCTTTTAGATTCTTCTCTTAATATTTTATTTTTCTTATCAAGCTCTATGGAAAAAGTATATAATTCCTCATAGGCTTGTTGAATGTCATCTTCATTTTCAACATTTTCTTCCTCTTTTAATTCAAATTGAGATTCATTAATTTCAAGGTTTGAATCTCCATAAGTGGGAAGGAGGGGTCTAGAAGAATCTACATAAGAATCTAAACAACCTAACATAGTGGAATCCATTCTAATGATTTTCATGAAAAAATAACACTAGGGTTTTGACTCTAGGTTTTTACACCTAATCAAGAGTTCCAAAACACTTAATCCTAAAATAGAGCACAAGGCTCTGATATCAATTGAAAGTCTGGGATCCTAACCCTAGAGGGGGGGGGGGGGGGGGTGAATAGGGTGATCTACACTTAATGACTAATTATGACCAATTTTAATTTCTTAACAAACAACTAGTCACATGTGATGATTAACATACAATATGCGGAAGCTTAAACAAAATAATCACCACAAAGCAAACACCACTACACAATGATTTATAGTGGTTCGGCCTCAATGCCTACATCCACTACCGGCTTGTGTCTCAACACCCCACCGGATTTCCACTATTTATGCTTTTGAAAAAGGCTAAGCAATAACCTCTACAATATGCTTTCCAAGGATAAGCAATAACCTAACAATGTTGTTTTCTAGGCTTAACAACAACCTATACAAGATGCTTTTCTAGGCTAAGCAATAACCTTTACACAATGCTTTTCTTAGGCTAAGCAATAACCTTTACAATATAAAGATTTTCTCTCAAGGTAGTGTCTTTACAAAACACTCTAAGAGATACAATTAAGCTCAATTACAATGCCTCTTAATTAGGCGGATATGAAATTGAAAAACTAGCTCACATAAACACTATATGAATGCAAAGGTGTATGTTCATGATGTGTGTGTGTGATAACTTCAATCAAGTTAAAATTAAGCCCGATCAATATATGCTTAATGCATTTAAAAGTTTAAGGCACACAAAAGATTTTATTGAAGTGAAATGCAAATCACATGTATAAATACTAACTTGTTGATGATATAAAAATCAAAGGTTCACAAGTTGTATGAAACTATTTAAGACTAAACATGTGATGCATGTGCAATGTTGTTTTCAAAAACAAAAGTTTAACTAAAGTTCAAATGAATGAAAATAACAAAATGATTCAACCAAGTAAATGAAACATGTTATAAAAGAAATCAAAGGTCTTGACAAAACATGTTTTATAAAGTTTTAAAACAAACTTGGTTTGAAATCAAAGGTGAAGAATCCAATCCAACTTAGATCAAGGATTAAATGAAGAATGGATTCAACACATCATAGTTAACATGCTAAAAATCATTTACCAATAATTTAAACAAAGCATATAACATATGATTAATAAAAGTAAAGCTTACTTAGAGATTTAACTTCATTAATCCAAGCTTTAGCTTTACTAATGACCCCTTGGTCTCTCTTAATTCATTCCCATTTTTCTTGCCTCCAAACACCTTAAGGAAGGCTCTTTTCTCTTATTTGATCAACCCTTTTCTCATGGGAATGAACCTCATTTTATAGTCAAAAAGTGACTTCTGGCGTGTCCCCGGTCGACCTGCCCCTTCCTGGGTCGACCTGGCCTTCAACGGTCATAAATATGACTGTTTGAAAAAAGCTGCAACGGCTCTTTCCCGGTCGACCGCACAGTGTGCTCGGTCGACCGGGTCCCTTGGGCCGGTCAACCGGCCACACTGCGCGGTCGACCCGGGCCTGGGACCAATTTCCCACAAATTGCATATTTTAAGGTATTTTCTTGTGGGAAGTTTTGGGCCATTAAACCAAGCTTGGAATCATGATTTTAATTCAATCTAAGTTCTTTTTTTTTTTTTTAAATCATGAAACATACAAAGCCAAAAAGATTTGAAACTTCTTAAAACCATTGGCTAGCTTGATTCATAGAACTTCTTTTTCAAATTAAAAATGCATCCAATCAAAACATGCATGAAACATATGATTTACAAGATTTAAAACAATGCATGAGTAAATCAAGATTTCAAGTTTTCTAAAACAATGTAAATGTGAAAATTCAAATGATGCTGAAATGATAATGCATCCATCAAATTGCAATACACAAAATTCCTAACAGTATTGAGTGGAAATAAATGTGCATTAATGACTCTTATTAGCTCAATAAATGGTTTTGGAAATGTGGTTAGTGGTTTGCATTTATTGCTTAATGATAGTTTAAATGAACTCTCATGATATGGCTTTCTCTTGTTTCTTATGGTTGAATGTGATGGAGGAGAAGAAGGGTTTGATTGAGGATGACGGGAGTATTAATGTGAAACTTGAATGATATTGGAAAGGAGTATTAGGGCCTCCCATTTGGATTGAAATGGTGGCTAAGGGAGTTGTGAGGAGCGGAATTGAAATGGGAGCAGAACCGTTCCGGAACTCACTTTTGGGCAGTTCGCCGAGCGAACCTAGTGGTCGCTCGAGCGAAGTGTCCAGAACAGGTTCCGAACCATTCCAGCAGACAATTTGTTCGAGCAAACCCTTCATCGCTCGAACGAACCCTCCCAGAATTGTATTAGGCTCATCACAGAGCCTTGTCTGTTCGAGGGAACCAATTGTTCGCTTGAGCCAACATGTTCACTCGAGCGAACCCCTTATCCGCTCGAGTGAACTCTCCCAAAAAGTCTATCAGAGCGTCACAGAACGTTGTTAGTTCTAGCGAACCATCTTATTCGCTCGAGCCAACATGTTCGCTCGAGCAAACCCGTCATCCGCTCGAGCGAACCTCCCAGGAAACCATTCCAGAGAGCTCATTGCTCGAGCGAACTTCCAGTCCGCTCGAGCGATAAGCACTGTTCACCTGAGACTAATCTGTGAGCAAAAATGAAGTGTTATTCGATTTAGAGGCGTTTGTTGGGAACCCTATTGTGATGGGGAAACTAGTAACCATTGTGTAACACCCATTTGAAAAGAGAAATCAAATCACAAGTTTTCATTTAAAGTTTTCGAAAATCCTAAGGTGTATAAAGAGCCCGAAATGTCCCCAAACTCAAGCAGTACCAATTTTATTGTATATGACATATGGGACCTTTATTCACTTTGATTGAATTTCTAATCCCGATATTGTCCCGAACCTTTTGGATTAAGATTTGCTATCCCCGAAAATACTGTATTTGCAATTGTAGCATTTTTTGCTAATCCCGATATGCACCTCCCGTCTAAAATGATATTTGTGCCTTTGAGCACGCCGTCCCGCCCGTTTATATAAGTGCATCATATGAATTTTGTACATGTCTCGATTTATGATATTTGACCTATGCGTCGGCACCACTAAGCTTGGATAACCTTGCCAGTCTGATCCACCGACTTGGAAATCCCCCTCCCGTCCCGCCAGCTGCGGTTTGGATCCTGCACCCGGTTATTACCATGGTATTGTCCCGATGCCACAGATTGCTATTGTGGTTCCCGATGCCCGGCTCGCTACCGTGGTCATGTCCCGTATTTATTATGTATATATGTATATGTTACTTATGTTGCATCTCCTCACTTCGGTGACAGAGACCAACATCCCAATATGCTCATGTCACTTCGGTGGTAGATGACTTAGCTCTGTGTGGTTGCCATCTTGTTGTTCCCGTTTTGTTGGATACCTTACATGTTTTTTTTATTGCATTTATGTTTCAAACGAATGATCATCCTGTTTTATGAGATTTATTGTTTAATAGGTTTAAATGTTTTCCAAGGTAATTTCGATTGTTGTTTTATCTTTTCACCCAATTGCCAAACCGTCGTGTTTGACCCTTGTTTTGGTACTCAGGTCCCGTTATCGGCTTTCCCGAGGAGGAGCTTGAGGAGGCGGTCGGAGAACCGCAATGATTAGTTGAGTGGCACGCCGATGATGTCGTCTAGACATTCGGGTGCTTGAGCTACATGACATTTTGGGATACTAACTAACCAATAATTTTGGGGCATAGATACTTTTGTTATATTGGCCTTTGTTGGCCTCTATTTTTGGGGAAATGTATTTAAATGATTTTGTTATAAACTTTAACTTACTTTTGGGAATTAGCCATTGATCATTGCTCATTTTGATATTGGTATTGTTTAATCTTGTTATCTTGAACATGAATGTATGAATTAGATTTACTACACGCTTCCACACTTTAAAATAAATATTCATGTTAATGTGATATCCTCACCGCGGACACCTGTGGGAAATCGCGTATACGAGTGGCATCTTTGATGGACTCGTATACGTTTTGATTAAATCAACCCATCATTAGCGTCCCGATCCCGGATCAGGCCCCACTCCTATTTTTGTGGGAACCGGTCCGGGGTCGCGACAACTTACATTGAGGGTCCTGCAGCAAAGCCCTGTCATTTATGCTGGCACACAGAGCATACTGAGAGTCCATCACCAATACCAACATGAGGTTGTACAACCCCAACTCCAAGTGATGACCCCTCCTACTCTCTCTGTGAGCCGATCAATCCCAAACTCATCTGGCCTTAGGTTAACCTATCACCAAACAATGGGATATGAGAGGTCACCCCCGACGTATCGAAATTGGTTGACTCCGACTTATGAAGTATTAGATGAAGAGCAGAATCGTCCGCTCTATTATGATGAAGTTGTGAATGCCACAGATCCTCATGAGCTTTATGAAGAGCATTAGTTGGACCGACCGATATACGAGCCATCCCATCAACCGACTTATGCGAGTCAGTGGCCTAGGTTAACACCTGAGCCAGGTAGAACTCAGGACCAAACCCAAACTCGAGCCCTTGGGAGAACTCAGGCTGGGGAGAGTTATCAATATGCGCCTCAGGGATATCAACCAAACCTTCAATATAATTTTGTAGAGCCGATTTATTAACAAACCCCAGTTGAGGCTCCGAGACGTGGCCCAACCCACGAAGATCAAAGCCCTGACTCCCAGGGGATTAGGGAAATGCGGAAGGAAATCGAAGGACTAAAAAGTGAGATTAGGAAGAAGTCCCCATCACGACAAGGCAAAAGGTTAGGGTTCCATGACTTCACGAAGAAGGAAGAGACCAAGAAGTTGAAAGTCCGGGGATCCGAACCCTAGAGGGGGGGTGAATAGGGTGAGCTTCATTTATGACCAATTTTAACTTCTTTAAAACAAACTAGTCACAAGTGGTGATTACAAATAAAATGCGGAAGCTTAATAAAAACAATCACCACAAAGCAAGCACCATCACACAAGGATTTATAGTGGTTCGGCCTCAATGCCTACATCCACTACCGGCTTGTGATCCAACACCCCACCGGATTTTCACTATTTATGCTTTTCAATAGGCTAAGCAATAACCTTTACAATATGCTTTTCAAGGCTAAGCAATAACCTTTACAATGATGTTTTTCTAGGCTTAACATCAACCTATGCATTATGCTTTTATAGGCTAAGCAATAACCTCTTCAACCACAAGGTTGGTTATCTCTCTAAGTAGTGTCTAAATTACACTTGATGGAGATTCAATTAAGCTTATTACATTTGCCTCTAAAATAGGCGGATATGAAAATGAAAATCTAATACACACACACTATGAATGCAAAGATGAAAGCACATGAGGTGTGTGTGTGATGTCCTCAATCATTTTTAAAATGAAAGTTCATAAATGTAAGCCTAAGGCTTTTGAAAGTTTTAGCTCATAAAAACATTTATGATTGAGGTAGTAATGCTAATCACATGTTTAAAAACAACTTGTAAAAGATTCAACAATCTAGTTCAAGCAAGTTGTGAAAGTTTAAGAACAAAACATGTGATGCATAAGGATTTCAATCAATTTAACAATGTAGCTTAATATATGTATGCTTTAAAGCATTTGAAAGTGTAAAGCACAAAAATAGATTTGATTGAAATCAAGGGACAAATTACATGTACTTAAAATACAACTTGAAAATGATATACCTATCAAAGCTAAGCAAGTTGTGAAACTTTAAAACAAAGTACATGTGAAGTTGTTGAATCCAAAACATAAGATATATTTTGAAAGTGATTTTCTTATGATGAAAAACAACAACCAAAGATTCAACCAAGTATATGAATCATGTTACATATAATTTCAAAGATTCTTTCATTAACATGATCTCCTTAGATTTACCAAATAAAGTACTACTTGGATTGAATCAAATGGTGATGCATCCAAAACAATAAATCAATTCAAAACATAAAACATGTTAAGGACACAACAAATCATAGTTTATCATGCTAGAGAAGATTTACCAATAATTAAAGCTAAACATGAAAACATATGATTTGTGAAGTTGTTAAATCCAAAACATAAGATAGATTTGAAAGTGATTTTCTTATGACGGATAACAACAACCAAAGATTCAACCAAGTATATGGATCATGTTACATATAATTTCAAAGATTTTTCCATTAACATGATCTACTTAGATTTACCAATTCAAGTACTACTTGGATTGAATCTCAAAGTGTTGCATCCAAAACAATAGATCAATTCAAAACATAAAACATGTTAAGGATACAACCAATCATAGTTTATCATGCTAGACAAGATTTACCAATAAATAAAACAAAGCATGAAAACATATGATTAGGAAAAGTAAAGCTTACTTAATGATTTAACTCCATGAAACCAAGCTTTAGCTTTCCAAATGTCCCTCAACCTTCCTTAGCTCATTCCCCTTTGTTTGGCCTCAAAACATCTCAAGGAGGGCCTCTTTGTTCCTCAAAATTTCTATGGGAATGAGCTTCTTTTTATATCAAAAAATGCCCAACGGCTAGTCCTCGGTCGACCTGGTACACTGCCCGGTCGACCGGCCTTCAACGGTCAAAAAACTGACCGTTTGAAAGAGAGCCTAACGGCTCTTTCCCGGTCGACCGCGCAGTGTGGCCGGTCGACCGGGTCCATGGCGCGGTCGACCGCGCACACTGCGCGGTTGACCCGGGCCTGGGACCAAATTCCCCACAAATTGCATATTTTTAAGTTTTTCTTGTGGGAACTTTTTGGGCCATTAAATCAAGCTTGGAAACATGTTTTAAATCAAACTAAGTGGTTTAAAAACATGAAACACAAAAAGCCTAAAATGATTCAAAACTTTAAAACCAAAGGCTTGCTTGATTTCTAAAAACTCTTTTAAAAAACAAATGCATCCAAGATTAAAACCAAAACATGCATAAATCAATACTTTTACAACTCTTAAAAACAATGCATGTATAAAACAAGATTTCAAGATTTTCTAAATTAATGCAAATTGTGCAAATCAAATGATGCTTTAATGATAATGCATCCATCAAATTGCAAATACAAAATCCCTAACAATCTCCCCCTTTGCAATTTGATGGCAACTTACTCATCACTGAAATTACACATCAAGTCTTCAGCTCCCCCTAAGCTGGACAAGTTTTGAAATCTTCTTGGATGCTTCTTCTCTTAGCTTGGGCTTCTAGTTCTTTTTCTTCAATCTTCTTGATGCTTGGAGCTTAATCATCCTTCAAGCTTTCTTTTCAATAACCAAGCATCTTCTTTAGCTCCCAAGCTTTCTCTTCTTTCAACTCTCCCCCTTTGGCCATGCACTCTCTCCTTTTGGCAAGATATGCATTCTCTCCCCTTGTAGAAGATCATACAATATCTCCCCTTAGGATGTATGGACATGCTCTCCCTCTTCGAGACAACTTGATTTCTCTCTCCCCCTTTGACATTAAATTGCAAA
The DNA here is from genome assembly GCA_003546025.1 of Camphora micrantha. Lineage (NCBI taxonomy): Eukaryota > Viridiplantae > Streptophyta > Magnoliopsida > Laurales > Lauraceae > Camphora > Camphora micrantha. The sequence continues at coordinate 56,912 of QPKB01000135.1, forward strand.
GGTACCTACACACATGAAATAAGAAAAATACATTTTAGTAGCACCTGTTAACAAAAGAAATCGAAAATAAAATACATAACAAGCCATCATGTATGGAAGAAGAAGTCTCTAAGGGTTCAAAGCCAATACAAAGGTCAATTTGATCAAAACTAATACTTCCTATGAAGGTTTACACTTCCCCCTCAATCCATTCTCTTCTTTTGTCAAACTTTTGACAAATATTTAACTATTTGGAACAAGAAGAAGATGGTTTAAACAATTGAGGAAAAACTTCAAGGAAAGAATTAGAAACATATAACTATAGAACTCAATATGATCAAATTGCCAATATAAAGAGCAAGGCCATGGAGAAAAGCGATCATGGATACCAATTGGAATATATATATAAAACAAATATACCAATTGAGATTGAAGGATATGACTATTAAAACAATCACTCTAAAATGGAGTTTAAGGAATTTACCTATTAGGGAAAATCCAAATTAGAGCTATCCATGATGTTATGGGGTTTACTAATCATAGCATCAATCAATGTAACTTATGAAAATCATATGCTATGAAAATTTTGAAATCATTTCATCCAATCAATAAATATGACTATTAATGCACAAGAATGAGTGAAATGAAATTCAAACATGAAGCCAACCTCAACTAATAACCAACCAATATTATGAACACATAAGCATGGTGGTCATGAGATATACCTATATGAACAAGAGAGGTGGCAACATGAAAATTATGATGCTAATGGAATGTGACATGGAATGAAAACATATTACTATCAAGTTCAATCCAATGTACACAATGTCTATCACATTCATAAGAAATCAAATCAATCGAAAATTATACCAATGGAAACCAATTGAATTTGATAACATGATAAGGAGCAAGAATGTGACAAACATAAAATTCCATCAAGCATCATAAATGGATATTCATCACTTTTAAAGATATAACTAATGAGCATAGTGATGAACACGTTAAATTGCATAAAAAGATCTAACTTAGAAGAACATGCAATTTAAAAAGTGTCAAATCATATGAATTCAACATCTAAGATATCCATCAAACAATAGATATAACCATGAGATACAAGAAATGAATTTCAAAGAGGTTCATATGATTAAGCACACTACTATGAAGTTGAAACATGTATAAGAAAGATACCAATAAGAAAAATACACATGAATCAACAACATAACCATCCATTTCAAAAATAATGACTTAGAAAGTATAAAGGATGGATTTGAGAGTTCTAGTATGGTATCTCCAAATATAACTAAGAAAACAACCATACGTGGAACTCGTTGACATTTGCATAGAGATGATCAATTACAATCAAGATCTAACTCATACCATATCATCAACAAAGAATACAACCATGTGAGCACAAGAATGTATGAAGTTAGAAGGATATCATAGATCACATATAGATGAAAATGGATCTCATATATGGATTTACCTATTAAGAACAATGGTTTAAATCCAATTCATCTAAGATGATCCATTAATCTATCAAGCAAAATCTCTACTCTTAGCAATTGTACTAAGCTTACAATGCAATGGAAAGGGATATGAAGATCATATCAAATGAGTGTAGCATATAAAAACTCATATGTACTTTTTGAATCTCAAATGATCATGAAACAAAAGATTTTACTATAAAGTGCATAAACAATCATCAATTTGCATTAATGAAAATATATACCAAGTTAGGCACAAACATGCAAATCAATGAAACCATATCCAACCATGCAATGTAAGACATCAAAATCAATCTGCATAAAAAGAATGTAACTAAACGAGCAAAGATGCAAATTGTTTGTAAAAATTATTTCCTTTCAAATGATAAAATCATAATTAAGCACAAGGAAATAAATTCAAGGAAAATGTTTCTATAAATACAACCAATAAAGTTTAGAACATTTTCCAAAGTTTTTCAAAACACTTTAATATATGAAATTCCAATGAAGAATCATTTATAGAATTATGAGCAAGTGATTTTGAAAAACAAGAAGTGTACTATTGTAAGTTTTCAATTTGTAAAACAATAGACACTCACAAATTTTCCATACCATGAGATATAACTTGAAAATCAATGGAAAACTTAAATTGCTTCAAATCATTTGATTTACAAAAAGGATCTAACTATGACATTCATCAAATGATTTTCCAACATCAATTGATCATGAAAAACTTAGCTAAGAAAGCTTATGTAATCACAATCAATTGATCATCAATAGAAATGCACTACAAGAGATATACCTATATGATCAAAATGCAAATCTATCATGATAAAATTGTAATCAAAGGATTTTGAAAACCAAGAGATATAACTTTAAAAGTTCATGAAAACAAAATCAAATGATCACAAAGAAACATTGCATTTTTAAAAGATGTAACTATAAAGAAACAAAATGCAAATGTAACATGACCAACAAATAGATATAACTAAAAAGAATAGGTTGGTCTAGGGAGGATCAAGGCTTAAAGGTTAGTCTAAATGTGTACCAGTGAAGATTCACCTAAGGTCTTGAAAAGGATGTCCTTGAGAGATCACTAGAGGACTCACCAACTCTTGAAGATATAACTTGAAAAAGTCTAAGAGTGGTGAAATAATTCTTTGGGGAAATAAAGAGCTAGGAAGGAAAAATCATTTTCAGTCCATAGTGGAAATCATTTTAAAGATATGCAATAAACCATAACACTAGGGTTCTAATCTAGCAAGGATCAACTCCGGGTTGTTAAGCCCTAAAATGGAGTAACCCGCTCTGATACCAATTGAAAGTCCGGGGATCCGAACCCTAGAGGGGGGGTGAATAGGGTGAACTTCATTTATGACCAATTTTAACTTCTTTAAAACAAACTAGTCACAAGTGGTGATTACAAATAAAATGCGGAAGCTTAATAAAAACAATCACCACAAAGCAAGCACCATCACACAAGGATTTATAGTGGTTCGGCCTCAATGCCTACATCCACTACCGGCTTGTGATCCAACACCCCACCGGATTTTCACTATTTATGCTTTTCAATAGGCTAAGCAATAACCTTTACAATATGCTTTTCAAGGCTAAGCAATAACCTTTACAATGATGTTTTTCTAGGCTTAACATCAACCTATGCATTATGCTTTTATAGGCTAAGCAATAACCTCTTCAACCACAAGGTTGGTTATCTCTCTAAGTAGTGTCTAAATTACACTTGATGGAGATTCAATTAAGCTTATTACATTTGCCTCTAAAATAGGCGGATATGAAAATGAAAATCTAATACACACACACTATGAATGCAAAGATGAAAGCACATGAGGTGTGTGTGTGATGTCCTCAATCATTTTTAAAATGAAAGTTCATAAATGTAAGCCTAAGGCTTTTGAAAGTTTTAGCTCATAAAAACGTTTATGATTGAGGTAGTAATGCTAATTACATGTTTAAAAACAACTTGTAAAAGATTCAACAATCTAGTTCAAGCAAGTTGTGAAAGTTTAAGAACAAAACATGTGATGCATAAGGATTTCAATCAATTTAACAATGTAGCTTAATATATGTATGCTTTAAAGCATTTGAAAGTGTAAAGCACAAAAATAGATTTGATTGAAATCAAGGGACAAATTACATGTACTTAAAATACAACTTGAAAATGATATACCTATCAAAGCTAAGCAAGTTGTGAAACTTTAAAACAAAGTACATGTGAAGTTGTTGAATCCAAAACATAAGATATATTTTGAAAGTGATTTTCTTATGATGAAAAACAACAACCAAAGATTCAACCAAGTATATGAATCATGTTACATATAATTTCAAAGATTCTTTCATTAACATGATCTTCTTAGATTTACCAAATAAAGTACTACTTGGATTGAATCAAATGGTGATGCATCCAAAACAATAAATCAATTCAAAACATAAAACATGTTAAGGACACAACAAATCATAGTTTATCATGCTAGAGAAGATTTACTAATAATTAAAGCTAAACATGAAAACATATGATTTGTGAAGTTGTTAAATCCAAAACATAAGATAGATTTGAAAGTGATTTTCTTATGATGGATAACAACAACCAAAGATTCAACCAAGTATATGGATCATGTTACATATAATTTCAAAGATTTTTCCATTAACATGATCTACTTAGATTTACCAATTCAAGTACTACTTGGATTGAATCTCAAAGTGTTGCATCCAAAACAATAGATCAATTCAAAACATAAAACATGTTAAGGATACAACCAATCATAGTTTATCATGCTAGACAAGATTTACCAATAAATAAAACAAAGCATGAAAACATATGATTAGGAAAAGTAAAGCTTACTTAATGATTTAACTCCATGAAACCAAGCTTTAGCTTTCCAAATGTCCCTCAACCTTCCTTAGCTCATTCCCCTTTGTTTGGCCTTAAAACATCTCAAGGAGGGCCTCTTTGTTCCTCAAAATTTCTATGGGAATGAGCTTCTTTTTATATCAAAAAATGCCCAACGGCTAGTCTTCGGTCGACCTGGTACACTGCCCGGTCGACCGGCCTTCAACGGTCAAAAAACTGACCGTTTGAAAGAGAACCTAACGGCTCTTTCCCGGTCGACCGCGCAGTGTGGCCGGTCGACCGGGTCCATGGCGCGGTCGACCGCGCACACTGCGCGGTTGACCCGGGCCTGGGACCAAATTCCCCACAAATTGCATATTTTTAAGTTTTTCTTGTGGGAACTTTTTGGGCCATTAAATCAAGTTTGGAAACATGTTTTAAATCAAACTAAGTGGTTTAAAAACATGAAACACAAAAAGCCTAAAATGATTCAAAACTTTAAAACCAAAGGCTTGCTTGATTTCTAAAAACTCTTTTAAAAAACAAATGCATCCAAGATTAAAACCAAAACATGCATAAATCAATACTTTTACAACTCTTAAAAACAATGCATGTATAAAACAAGATTTCAAGATTTTCTAAATCAATGCAAATTGTGCAAATCAAATGATGCTTTAATGATAATGCATCCATCAAATTGCAAATACAAAATCCCTAATAGAAGTCACTCTTCCCTACTGTCGTGACCCCGAACCGGGTCCCATGGGCCTAATCCGGGATTAGGATTAATGATTATTGGTTGATGAATGAATGATGAATGAATGATGAATGATATACAATCCATACCAAAGCTATGAGTTAATTTAAATCAAAACGTATACGAGTCCATCAAAGATGCCACTCATACACACGATTTCCCACAGGTGTCCGCGGTGAGGATATCACATCAACATGAATATTTCTTTTAAATACAGAAGCGTGTATCAAATCTAATTCATACATTCATAACCAAGGTAGCAAGATAAAAACATATTTGAAACAAGTATCAAAATGAGCAATGATCATTAGTTATTTCCCAAAAGAAAGTTAAAGTTTACAACAAGATCATTTAATTACAATTCCCAAAAATAGAGGCCAACAAAGGACAATATAAACAAAATAACAAGTTCCCAAAAGAATGGTTAATCCTAAACCAAAATGTTACGTAACTCGGACACCCGGACGTCTAAACGACATTATCGGCGTGCCACTCAACTAAGCGCTGCGGTTCACCGACCGCCTCCTCGTGCTCCTCCTCGAGAAAACCGACGACAGGATCTGAGTACCAAAACAAGGGTCAAACACGACGGTTTGACAGGTAGGTGAAAAGATATGACAATAATAAAAGTTACCTTGGAAAACATTTAAACCTGTTAAAACAATAAATCTCATAAAACAGGATGATCATTTATTCGAAACATAAATGCAATATAAAACATGTAAGGTATCCAAGGAAAATGCTAAGTCCTCTATCACCGAAGTGACAAGAGCATATCGGGATGTTGACCTCAGTCACTGAAGTGAGGAGATGCAACATTAGTAACATATACATATACATAATAATAATACGGGACATGACCACGGTAGCGAACCGGGCATCGGAAACCACAGTAGCAATCTGCGACATTGGGATAAGACCACGATAACAACCGGGTAGTGGGATCCAAACTGCAGCTGGCGGGACGGGAGGGGGATCTCCAAGTAGGTGGATCAGACCAACAAGGTTATCCAAGCTTAGTGGCGCCGACTCATTGGTCAAATCACATAAAACAAGGCATGTACAAAATTCATATGATGTACTTATATAAACGGGCGGCACGGGGTGCTCAAGGCACAAATATCATTTCAAACGGGAAGTGCATATCAGGACTAGCAAAATGCTCCAGTTGCAAATTCGGTATTTTCAGGAATGATAAATGATAAATCATGAAGTTCGGGACAAGTATCGGGATTCAAAATTCAATCAAAGTGAATAAAGGTCCCGTATGTCACATTTAATAAAAATTGGCACTCCTTGAGTTTGGAGACATTCCGGGCTTTTCATACACCTTAGGATTTTCTCAAGGCTTCAAATGAATCTTTGTGTTATGTATTCTTTCTCAAACGGAGTCCACACATATCTCTGGTTGAACAGTCCCCATCATTCTCTAAAAGGGTGTACAAATGATTGGGATAGAATCCTCTTCATTTCTCTTTATTTCAGAAATTCTGTGTGTTCTCGGTCACCTGGCGGTCAGCCGCTGATAGGTTTAACGGCTAGCCGCTAGATAACCGCGAGACTGACCGCGGAGTCACCAGGTAGCTACAAAACTCTGGAAATGTAACCGAAATGGGTTCAGTTAGCTGACGGTTAGTCACCGATATGTTCGGCGGTTAGCCGTTGGCTAACCGTGAGGCTGACCTAGCCTTCTGGGAGAAAACATGCTCTTTGGAAAAGTGACCACGACTGTTTGGTTCCCCATCATTCTCTAAAAGGGCGTACAAATGATTGGGACAGAATCCTCTTCATTTCTCTTTATTTCAGAAATTCTGTGTGATCTCTGTCACTTGGCGGTCAGCCGCTGATAGGTTCGGCGGCTAGCCGCTAGATAACCACGAGACTGACCGCGGAGTCGCCAAGTAGCTACAGAACTCTAGAAATGTAACCGAAATGGGTTCGGTTAGCTAACGGTTAGTCGTCGATATGTTCGGCGGTTAGCCGTTGGCTAACCGTGAGGCTGACCGCGTCTTCTGGGAGAAAACATACTCTCTGGAAAAGTGACCACGACTGTTCGGTCATCTGGTGGTTAGCCGCCAGTGGGTTCAGCGGTTAGCCGCAAGCTAACCGTGGGGCTAACTGCGAATTCTGGGTGAATATGTGCTCTTTGGAAACGTGACCGCAATAGTTCGGTTAGCTGGCGGTTAACTGTCGGTCACTTGGCGGCTTGCCGACTGGTGACTGTTGGCTGAACCACCAGGTGGGGAAAGACCCTACTGTGTTCAGATTTGAGCCCATTTCTCCTTCAAACCATTTCCCTTCATTCCCATTCATTTTCTTGCAATAAATATGAGCTAAAAGCTCCTTCTATTCAACATTCAACACTTCCTTCATATCATAACTTCCCTAAGCATTAAATGAGAAACTTTCTTCTTACTCATATTCAACCACAAAGAAGAGAGAAAATCCACAATCACAAATAGTCATTTGTACCAAGGCAAGTAATAACTGAAGAGCTAACAACCACATTTTTAAACAATAAATGAGTTAGTGAAGCTCTTAATGAGCATTTATTTCAAGTCAATGCAAGACAATAGAAATAACTAAATTGTGATAAATCAACACATTTCTCATAAAATCATTTAATGCACGAATCATCAATTCATCCACTTGCCTCAAGGTCTCTATCAAGCTATCCAATCTCTAAGCAAGCTATCCAAGCGACCACAATCTCTATAAAAACCCCCAAAACAACCCCAAAATGGGTCAAACAATGAAATAGGAAGAGAGAGCTTCCAATAATGGAAATGGAGCTCCTCTAAGGTCAGAAGAACACAAATCTAGAAGATAGGGATGATTGCTTACCCATAGGTTCTCCAAATGGGCAAGACAAGCTCAATGAGGATCTTGAAGATGGAGGTTTTCTTGAAAAATGATATCAAGATGAAGCCTTCAAGGAGAGGAAGAGAATGGTGCTCCCCATTTTCATGTTGGTGCAAGTTTGGTGGGAGATTGAGATGAAGAGAGCAAGAAGAAGAAGAGAAAGCAGGAAAAACCCTAGGTTGGTTCTTGTTGTACTGGAAAAGGAGAAAGGGAAAGAGATGGGTTCTCCTATAAAGGCAATGCAAGTGGGCTCCACTACTAGGAAACATTGTGGGGTCAAAATCATGGCTTTCGGGACTTCAGATGAAATCGACACAGAAGGAAGAAATCATCGTCGAAATCTCTAATTTCCAAAAGGTATATGTTTCGCAGGTTTCGGGAATATCAACATTTGGTCTAGATTTAGTGTAAAAAGATTGTTTTGCCCTAAATGCAATGGAAGTCGGGTTTCGGGATTTGGGATAGGAACGGGATCAACATGAAAGTTGAAGAGATCGACGAGATTTGTAAAATGAGATAAAAACACTAATCAAAGAAATCTCGAATAATTCCCCAAGTAAACGCAAAGTTTTAAAAGGAACCCCCAAAGGGCCCCACTAATCACAAAGGCAAAGTTTTAAAAGGAACCCCCAAAGGGCCCCACTAATCACAAAGGCACTCAAAATTCTCCAAAACTATAACAAAGCTATTCTAAACCCAAACTAAACCAAAACACACTAAACACACTTAGAGCTAACATACGACTTAATCAACACTAATCGAGGTCACTCGGGTCGGGGTCTTACACCTGCTAACGCCCCGAAGTTTGTAGCATATGATGGGACTACGGACCCTCAACACCATTTGGTGTCATTCTGCAACGAGTGTCGTATGATCAATGATGATGACGCCCCTCCTCATTAATTACTTTCAAGAATCACTAGCCAGAGACGCACTAACTTGGTACACATCCGTACCCTCTGTCGCGACCCCAAACCGGGGGTCGTGAGGGAGGGGTGATTATATTTATTTTTATTTCTCCCAAGATCCGCGTGTGTGAGGATCCGCAATCACATCACTCTCTGAATATTTCTGCGGAAGCTTTCGTGGCAATGCGACCCGGAGTCCGTGGACATCATCGGATTCCGCGTCGCATAGGGCCCTTTAGCGTAAAGCCATCATTTTATAAATCATATCAGACTGGAATACACCCACATATAAATTACAGAGCTGACGGTAACAGGATATTACATTTCCATACATATTCAAGTTACAATTATCAATGTGTATTAATTACAATCCCAAGAAGGGCTAATAAAAGCCGGACAATACAACTAATATCCACTACCCATTTGTGACGTAACTCCGATGTCAAGCACAATGTCTACAGGACATAGCCGACAAGACAACCTGCAACTCGTGGCTCCACAGCCAACCAAACTCTCAGCTCGGGGCGGGAAACTGAACCTGAGTACCAACATAGTGGGTCAAACACGACGGTTTGGCAAGAGAATGAAAAGATACCACAATATACAATAGATGAAATACCTTGAAAAGCATAGAAATCTGTTTAAACAAGAACTCTAATAAAACCGATAAATCATTTGCTGTAAAACGAGTAAACAAGATAAGACATATGAGGTAACCAAGGAATCGGGAATAACAAGGTGGCAACCACAAGAAGCTAAGTCCTCTATCGCTAAAGCGATAGAGCAATAACTAGGCCCTGATCTCAGTCACTCGAGGTGAGGAGAAACAGGGGATCTCATATAGATACATATACATATACAATACTATACATGACCACGGTAGCGAGCCGGGCATCAGGGACCACAGTAGCAATCTGCGGTATCGGGACAAGACCACGGTAATGACCGGGTAGCGGGATCCAAACTGCAGCTGGCGGGACAAGAGGGGGATCTCCAAGTCGGTTGATCAGACCAACAGGGTTATCCAAGCCTAGTGGTGCCGACTCATAGGCCAAATACAATCGAGACAATGCAAGCAAATCAAGTACGAATACAAAATCAAACGGGCAAGACGGGGGTGCTCAAGAGCACACTGACATATCATGTGGTGCAATGCACTTCAGGTCAAGTAACTGTTTCAAGTGTACAATAATACTTTCGGGAAAACCATTCATGTAATGCAAGGCTTGGAAATAGAGAAATATTATGAACTATGCTAAATCAGGAAAGACAATGATTTTAAGATCTATTTGAGTGAATAGGGGTCCCGTATGTCGATCATAGATATGAATTGGTACTCCTTGAGTTTGAAGACATTCCGGGCTCCTTATGCACTTTTACGCTTTTCAAAACTTAAAATGAGCTTATGGTTATAACTAGATGTTATGATAAGGAAATCAAGACTATAAATGGTCCATCCTAAGTACGATGTTAATTCGGAGACATCGAGCAACCTACTCAGTCATCGAAAGGAATAGAATTCGCGATAACCAAGGAAAAAGTCTTGTATTTAGATATAAAGAAGATATCGCGTCATTCCGTCCCGTTCAAGATTGAAATGAAGTGAACATCGATGTCACCCAACCAACCGTGAGGAGCATCGGCTCAAGACGTCCTCACGCATGGTCAAATGAGTCCAAAGAGGGTAGCCAAGGTCCCACCTAAAACCAAGAAAAGAAAAAGAAATTATAAAAATCTCAAATCCGCTGGACTCAATCTGCACAGGGTCCGATCGATCGGCCAAAATACCCACACAGGGCCCGATCGATCGGCCCAAAAACCCTTACAGTTAAAGACAGTCCGATCGATCGGTCTGCACGTCCGATCGATCGGACCTGGGCGTACAGCAGTTCCGGGAACCTGATTCCTTTCTCTCCTTTTTCCTTTCCTTCCAACACAAAATTAACCAAGGGAAACTATGAACAAGATGACTTTAATTACATGCTTCCAAGACATTAAATGAGGCTATCAAGATCATTTATTGCAACCATGGAAAATCAATAGAAGAAATCAATAAAAGCATAAAAACCCATAAATGCTACCAAACCATTTGAAATTTAAAAACATCCAACATTCACTTGCCTCAAGCCTTCAATTAGTGATAAAACCAGCTCTAATCACACTTGCAAGCCAAGAACAAGATCTCTACAAAAACCCCAAAACAAACCCTAAAATGGGTCAAAACAAGAAATAAGAAGAGAGAGCTTTCAAGAATGAAAATGGGGCTTCTCAAGGATCAAAAGAGCATGAATCTAGAAGCTTAGGAAAAGATCTTACCAATGGATGCTCCAAATGAACAAGACAAGCTAGAAGAAGATCTTTTGGAGATGAGGTTTCACCACAAATAGTACCAATAGGAAGCTCTTGAGGTGGGGAAGAAGATGATGTAACCTTTTGAGATGATGGTGCAAGATTTGGTTGTGGATTGATGATGGCAAAGCAAGAAGAAGAAGAAGAAGGGTGCAAGGAAGAACCCTAGGTTCAGTTGTTGCTGGAAAATGAAGAAGGGAAGAAGAGAAATGGGTTCTCTTATAACCAATGAGAGTGGGCTCCACCACTTAAGAACCTAAAAAGGCTGAAATAGCGGTTTTCGGGACTTCGGATGAAATCGACGAAGAAGGAAGAAATGATCGTCGAAATATCTAGTTTCCAAAAAGTATATGTTTCACGGGTTTCGGGAATAACAATAATCCGGTACAGATTTGGTGTGAAAAGACTGTTTTGCCCTCAAAGCTAGAAAAGTCAAGTTTCGGGGTTCGGGACGGGAACGGGATCAACATGAAAGTTGAAGCTATCAACAAAACAAGTAAATCGGGATGAAATACAAATCAAGAACAAAACGACTAAATCGGGAAAAAAACAAACAAATCAAGAAAATCAAGATAGAATACAAATCAAGAAAACCAAGATAAAATCCCAAGTACACGTCAAGTCATAAACAAGGGACCCCCAAAGGGCCCCACACTAAAACCAAGACACTCAAAATATCCCAAAGCTATAACAAAGCTATTTTAATCCCAAATCAACCAAAAATCCACAAAACACACTTAGAGCTAAACACAGCTCAAAGACACTAATCTGGGCCTCTCGGGTCGGGGTCTCACATCCTCCCCCCCTTAGAACATTTGGTCCTCCAAATGAACTAAACAAAACCAAAAACAAATGGGGATATAATCCCGCACAACGAAAACAAAATCTCAAACTGCTGCTCCCAACGGTCATCTCGAAAGCATCTGGACTAACTGGGTCATCTCCGCTGTAGAACTCTTCGGTCAACTACCAGCAGCTGTCATACATTCTTCCTCTGGCTCGAATCTGTTACTGCCCTGCCAATCTGACTGTTCAAGAATTCTGCCAACTCTGACTCCTCAAGAATCCTGCCAACTCTGACTCCTCAAGAATCCTGCCAACTCTGACTCCTCCTAGGTTCCACCAAGTCTCTCACTTCTAGCCACCTTCAAACAGAAAATTTCTGGAACAATTCTCTCAACTTCATCATGACTGTCGAATCTAGGTCTCATATCAAATGCACCATCTTCAAAGTGAACTTCCTGTTAGCTCTAACTTGCGCATTACTCTCGATCTCTGCACCACAATTTGTCTTTGACGATAACATGCTTGTCCCTTCACTATTCTTCAGCACTAGAAGCTCTGCACTTACTATTGCAACTGTTCTGCCAAGTCTGTTTTCCCAAACAAATCCCAAAATAATTGACTTCCTACTCCGAGCATCTGCCAACTGAAAATTACCTCTGACATTGATAATCTGTCCTGCTCCTGCACAACTGCACTACCTCCAGTCAAACACGAGGGTGAGATGAGTCTGTAGTCAAGGTCTCTGCTTCGGTTGAAGATCTCCAACTGTCCAAACTCTAATTCAGCAACTAGCTCTTCTGACACCATCAACATTCGAAGAATCCTTCCGTCAAACCCCTGACACCCATCAAATGTTCTAACAACACTTCTAATATGCTGCCTGTCTTGCCTATCCATGTCGGTCAAAGTAACTGAAAGTTCTGGCTCATCCGATGTATTGTAATTCCTTCAATGTCTTATCTGTTCAATTCTGCCTCTATCTCTGGTTCACCATCTTCAAGTCATGCATGTGTTGCCATTCTTCTCTGAATCTTTCGACTAGCCTCGTCCACAGGTTATGGTTCTCCAGCCTGTATCTGCACAATGTCCAAATTGATATCTCAAAAGTCCTTAAAGTCTGCAAGATCTCCTCTATCATAAGGCCAGGTAACAATCCATTCTGCATACGGCTCTCTATATATCGCAGCTGAAAACTTACTTCCCATCATTATAACCACACACTGATGTACCCCTCTGAGTCAGCTTCACCATCCTTCTGGAATCATTGAAAATCCTCTAACACTTACCTGACAAAAGCTCGTCCATACTCGAGAAGTTCCCAACTTCTAGCATCCACTTGAAGCTCTATCAACTGAAAATCACTTCAAACTTCCTGAAATCTGTCATTCTCTGGTTTCTGGAGTCTTTTGACTTAGGGAATGTTCCAAGTTTATCCAAAAATCCACACTTACTTGCCTGACGAATCCTCTGACGATACACGATCAACTGTAATTGGGTCTTGGTATGCTGCTAACATTCCTTGCTGACTAGCAACTGCTCAAAAATTCCTTTGCTAACTCTGTCTGTGACATCAAAAAGCTGCAAATTCTGCCAAAGTCCTTCGAGATCCACATGCTAAGTTTTGTGGACTTAGATTCTCTGGCCCGAAAACAACGAAAAGGAGCTAAACATGGTGCGGAGACATTAAATTCTCCCCCACTAGAAAAGAATTTGGTCCCCCAAATTCTCTAACAAGAACAAAAGGAAAAGAGACAAGGAGAGTCTCCCCCACTAGAAAGAAAACAAACCCAAATCTGACAAAACGACATCGAGCAAAAATCCGGATCTCACTACACGTCTTAAGGTTTGTAGAGTGTTTTATGTCCTAGAAACCTGCCCGCTCTGATACCAGTCTGTCACGACCCCAAACCGGGGGTCGTGAGGGAGGGGTGATTAAATTTTTTTTTATTTCTCCCAAGATCCGCGTGTGTGAGGATCCGCAATCACATCACTCTCTGAATATTTCTGCGGAAGCTTTCGTGGCAATGCGACCCGGAGTCCGTGGACATCATCGGATTCCGCGTCGCATAGGGCCCTTTAGCATAAAGCTATCATTTTATAAATCATATCAGACTGGAATACACCCACATATAAATTACAGAGCTGACGGTAACAGGATATTACATTTCCATACATATTCAAGTTACAATTATCAATGTGTATTAATTACAATCCCAAGAAGGGCTAATAAAAGCCGGACAATACAACTAATATCCACTACCCATTTGTGACGTAACTCCGATGTCAAGCACAATGTCTACAGGACATAGCCGACAAGACAACCTGCAACTCGTGGCTCCACAGCCAACCAAACTCTCAGCTCGGGGCGGGAATCTGAACCTGAGTACCAACATAGTGGGTCAAACACGACGGTTTGGCAAGAGAATGAAAAGATACCACAATATACAATAGATGAAATACCTTGAAAAGCATAGAAATCTGTTTAAACAAGAACTCTAATAAAACCGATAAATCATTTGCTGTAAAACAAGTAAACAAGATAAGACATATGAGGTAACCAAGGAATCGGGAATAACAAGGTGGCAACCACAAGAAGCTAAGTCCTCTATCACTAAAGCGATAGAGCAATAACTAGGCCCTGATCTCAGTCACTCGAGGTGAGGAGAAACAGGGGATCTCATATAGATACATATACATATACAATACTATACATGACCACGGTAGCGAGCCGGGCATCGGGGACCACAGTAGCAATCTGCGGCATCGGGACAAGACCACGGTAATGACCGGGTAGCGGGATCCAAACTGCAGCTGGCGGGACAAGAGGGGGATCTCCAAGTCGGTTGATCAGACCAACAGGGTTATCCAAGCTTAGTGGTGCCGACTCATAGGTCAAATACAATCGAGACAATGCAAGCAAATCAAGTACGAATACATAATCAAACGGGCAAGACGGGGGTGCTCAAGAGCACACTGACATATCATGTGGTGCAATGCACTTCAGGTCAAGTAACTGTTTCAAGTGTACAATAATACTTTCGGGAAAACCATTCATGTAATGCAAGGCTTGGAAATAGAGAAATATTATGAACTATGCTAAATCAGGAAAGACAATGATTTTAAGATCTATTTGAGTGAATAGGGGTCCCGTATGTCGATCATAGATATGAATTGGTACTCCTTGAGTTTGAAGACATTCCGGGCTCCTTATGCACTTTTACGCTTTTCAAAACTTAACATGAGCTTATGGTTATAACTAGATGTTATGGTAAGAAAATCAAGACTATAAATGGTCCATCCTAAGTACGATGTTAATTCGGAGACATCGAGCAACCTACTCAGTCATCGAAAGGAATAGAATTCGCGATAACCAAGGAAAAAGTCTTGTATTTAGATATAAAGGAGATATCGCGTCATTCCGTCCCGTTCAAGATTGAAATGAAGTGAACATCGATGTCACCCAACCAACCGTGAGGAGCATCGGCTCAAGACGTCCTCACGCATGGTCAAATGAGTCCAAAGAGGGTAGCCAAGGTCCCACCTAAAACCAAGAAAAGAAAAAGAAATTATAAAAATCTCAAATCCGCTGGACTCAATCTGCACAGGGTCCGATCGATCGGCCGAAAATACCCACACAGGGCCCGATCGATCGGCCCAAAAACCCTTACAGTTAAAGACAGTCCGATCGATCGGTCTGCACGTCCGATCGATCGGACCTGGGCGTACAGCAGTTCCGGGAACCTGATTCCTTTCTCTCCTTTTTCCTTTCCTTCCAACACAAAATTAACCAAGGGAAACTATGAACAAGATGACTTAATTACATGCTTCCAAGACATTAAATGAGGCTATCAAGATCATTTATTGCAACCATGGAAAATCAATAGAAGAAATCAATAAAAGCATAAAAACCCATAATTGCTACCAAACCATTTGAAATTTAAAAACATCCAACATTCACTTGCCTCAAGCCTTCAATTAGTGATAAAACCAGCTCTAATCACACTTGCAAGCCAAGAAGAACAAGATCTCTACAAAAACCCCCAAAACAAACCCTAAAATGGGTCAAAACAAGAAATAAGAAGA
The DNA here is from genome assembly GCA_003546025.1 of Camphora micrantha. Taxonomy (NCBI): domain Eukaryota; kingdom Viridiplantae; phylum Streptophyta; class Magnoliopsida; order Laurales; family Lauraceae; genus Camphora; species Camphora micrantha. Next base: position 72,968 of record QPKB01000135.1, read on the forward strand.
GAGAGCTTTCAAGAATGAAAATGGAGCTTCTCAAGGATCAAAAGAGCATGAATCTAGAAGCTTAGGAAAAGATCTTACCAATGGATGCTCCAAATGAACAAGACAAGCTAGAAGAAGATCTTTTGGAGATGAGGTTTCACCACAAATAGTACCAATAGGAAGCTCTTGAGGTGGGGAAGAAGATGATGTAACCTTTTGAGATGATGGTGCAAGATTTGGTTGTGTTTGATGATGGCAAAGCAAGAAGAAGAAGAAAGGGTGCAAGGAAGAACCCTAGGTTCAGTTGTTGCTGGAAAATGAAGAAGGGAAAGAGAAATGGGTTCTCTTATAACCAATGAGAGTGGGCTCCACCACTTAAGAACCTAAAAAGGCCAAAATGGTGGTTTTCGGGACTTCGGATGAAATCGACGAAGAAGGAAGAAATGATCGTCGAAATATCTAGTTTCCAAAAAGTATATGTTTCACGGGTTTCGGGAATAACAATAATCCGGTACAGATTTGGTGTGAAAAGACTGTTTTGCCCTCAAAGCTAGAAAAGTCAAGTTTCGGGGTTCGGGACGGGAACGGGATCAACATGAAAGTTGAAGCTATCAACAAAACAAGTAAATCGGGATGAAATACAAATCAAGAACAAAACGACTAAATCGGGAAAAATACAAATCAAGAACAAACAAGATAAAATCCCAAGTACACGTCAAGTCATAAGTCATAAAAGGGACCCCCAAAGGCCCCACACTAAAACCAAGACACTCAAAATATCCCCAAAGCTATAACAAAGCTATTTTAAATCCCAAATCAACCAAAAAACCACAAACACACTTAGAGCTAAACACAGCTCAAAGACACTAATCTGGGCTTCTCGGGTCGGGGTCTCACACCCTCACACGAGATCAACGCATTTGAGGATGTGATAGAAACATTTCTGGCACGATACCAGTGACCAAAAACAAACCCTTGTGGCATGACTGTAAGACCCCGACCCGAGTGAACCCGATTAGTACTTAATTAAGTTGCGTGTTAGT